>OY754969.1:27508887-27746387 GCA_963576475.1 Molanna angustata | reverse complement strand
GATAGACTTTCCGTTCTTTTGGGAGCCGACAATCCTGGAGCCTCTCCTATAATGATGATATCATTTCACGCTTTTCCTACAATCACGTCAAACCAACAGTTTTTCCTCGCAGGACAAGGATTTTATTTGACACCCCCTTCATTATAATATTTATTTAACCCAACTTCTCGTTTTTATATTTAATTGAATGATATTGAAATAATTCAATAAAAAAAAACAATACAAATTTGAAGTATAAAAAACATTTCTTGAATTTTTATTTATAAAAACATCACTGTATGTAGATAATGTAATGAATTTAGTTTTAAATAGTATAATTTATACTTCGAAAATTGTGCGTCAAAGAGATAAAATTACTTATTTGTTAGCATTTTATAATTTTTTTGTATAATTCAATGTAGAATTTGTTAAGTAATTGTGTTATTAGTTTTTGAAAATGTATTTATGTTTATTTATGTAAAATGAAAATAAATATGAAAAAAATGATTTAAAATTATATTTATTCGAGTAATTTAAATTAACTTTAAATTAACTTAATTTAATAAATTTTTTAGAATACTTTTTTAAAAATATATATAGGAAACAAGAAAGTTTATGGAAAATTGGACGATTGTTATGATGAAGATAAGAATAATATTTTACTATATAACAAATTTGATATCTAAAAATTCTAATTATAAATAATATAATACAATTTAATTAATATAAATTGTGATATTTTCATACATATATGTATTTTTTTATTTTATGAATTATAATTTTTTTTGTTTAATAGTATTAAAGTGTTATGTATACGTATTTTATTTGATTTCATTTACTCTTTTTTATTTGCTGTTGTACATACACAATGTTGTCATACTTTGTAATCTGGTTGGTTGGAAGAAATTGCCTAATGGCAATAAGCCCGCCAGTGTACAATTATATTTGTTTATATTATTTACAAGAAGATGTATAAATAAATAAATAGTTTTTTCCTATTTATTCTGGAAATTTAATTATTAATTATTTTATATTCTTCTTCCTCTTTTACTTCCTATTATTCCTATAACTACACATCAGCAAAAGAATGGAATGATCTTAAGCGGGATGTTGCAATCAGGCTTATATATTTTAGTATTTTGGGATGAATTTAGGATGAAAATATCAAATGCAGGTTTAAGAGGTCGACAGAAAAGCAAATCGCCCAAATTCGTAATGTTGGCATAATCACATGGATAACGTCTTGTAAGAGACAAATGTAACAAGAATGAATATTGGACGATCATGCATAGATACCTATGTCTATGAGACGTTGAAATGACGTTGAATGTAAGCGTTGAAACGTTGAAACAAAGCGGTAGATGTATGCAAGGTTAGAAATATGTGGCACTTGATGGTCAATCCGTAACTCATAAGGAAAATCAACTAAAGTCTACTTTACACGGATGCTGTTTTCAACGGGTTTCAGGTTTTCGACGGGGCTTTCAACGCGACGGGCAAAAAATAGAACGTGTTCTATTTTCAAGGCGATTTTCATCCTTTTTGGTAAAACAGAAATCTGTAAAATTCTTCGCTGTCGTCGTTACCGACGAGTCAACATGGCTGCCGTTTGCGTTGACTTTTGCGTGTGACATTCACTCGCGATGTATTTTGTTTATTTGGAAAGTATCGAATTATTTGATTTACATTTATATTATATTAAACATTTATTATATAATTTTTCGATATACATTTATTTGTATTATTATTAAACATTTGCACATATAATTGTGTAAACTGTGTAAAGTAGGTAGGTACTGTAAAGATTATGCTCGGAGTAACCTCTATCTTGGATACTGTTTTAAGCGTTGAAAACCGGGCCGCGTTGAAAATAATGTCCGTGTAAAGTGCACTTAAGAATGGTTTTCATTCTTATTTGTTTTTAATAAAAAAAATCTATAAAATCTATGAAAATATCAGCTTTGCCCAATTTAACCAATAACAGTTCACTTTGTTTAAAAAGAGCAAGTGAGTTTATTTATATAATTAAATATATTGAATCAAATAACTCAATAGTAGTTTAAAACAAGATTTTGTAAATAAAATTGATTAAAATGTGAATCAAACGTAGCTACGAAACATTTTATCCTTAGCTGTTTTCAAATATGTGTTGGTATCAAAATCTTACCTACTATTTATATAACCTAAATTTCTCGCAATTTAATGTTTTGTTTTAAAACGACAACGCAAATTCAAACCAATTAAAGGTTTGCGATTCGAGATAGGAGGGTTTTGTTTTGAATCCTAAAATCGTTTGCTGTAAAACTTTTAGAAGTGTTAAAGTAAGTAAAACTAATTGAAGTAACAGCACTAACAGCCCACCTTCTGATAACATTTCTGATATTATTTCGAGAATTATTATTTTAATTTAGTGTACTTAACAGTTTGGAATGCTGTTCCAAACAACTTTATACTGTCACTTAATATTAATGATATTTTGAAACCCGCCTTTAAATAATTGCCTAATGTCTAAAAAGGATTAGAAGAACTGACCCAACGTTATGACAATTCGGATTAAGATATAAATAACAGTCTTATTAATACCGTATTTTTTGGATCCTTTTTTACAGTTGGATTCTAGTATTTGTCCTAGGGAGGTTATCACATATAAAATCATTTTGGCTCAATCAAGGTTATGTCAGGTGCAGGGCCGGACCTTCCATATGTACTAATTGTTCAAAGAACACGGGCGGCCGCCCCTAAATGATTTTTTAGGGGCGGCCATGACAGACTATAAATAAAATTTATTGCTTCCACTTTAGTTTATGACATTCGGAAGAGAGATGCAACGTAAAAATGACAACTTTCAAATTTTATTTTTTTTTCTTTCAAATTTTTGATTAGTCTCTGTTTATTCAATATTTGAGATAAGTTTATTGAAATAATTATATGTGAATTTATAATATTATGTGAAAGAGAGAATCTGCTCTGCCAAAAAACTGCTTTGCAGTTTGGCGGGAAAATAAAAATGTAATACTTTTTATTAAAAAATAAATATCTTAAAAAAAAAAAATTTCCAAGAACAACATTCCCATCTTTTCTAAACGCTATTGTTCAGGGTTATAAGATTTATTGCAACGTCCTGTTCGACAAAATACTAATTTAAAAGAAAAAAATATACAAAAAGGTTCTTTTAACAATGTTAAATGAAACGAAGATGACTTTTAATTACTTACAGCCTGACCTTATTTATTTATTTTTACTTAATTTTTTATTGGTTCTTTTTATTTATTTTAATATTTTAAATTTAAAAATAGAGAATAAATATAATTTTATAATAAAAATAAAAAAGATGCAACCTAAATGTGTAAATTTAAAAAATATTATTAAAAACGTTTAATTTCTTATAGGAATTTTATAATTTTTTCACTTATTATTTTCTTACTATTTTGAATATTTGACCATTTTTTACTAGTTTCATAATTTTTAACACACTTCTTTATATATTAAAAAATTGAAATATGACTGATATTTTCTGATGGCCAATTTCAATAAATACAATATTTCAAAATGTCATATTATGATGATATTATGTATTTCATATACAAATATTCTGATGACATCTTAATTTTCTTATTAAACTTCTATTAATTTTATAACATTATATATATAAAAGCTGAATATTATAATAATTTTTAAAATAAAGTGTTTTAAATTATGAAAATTAGTAAAAAAGTGTTTAACGTGTTTAAAATAATCATAAATTATAATTAAAAATAGTTTTAATAAGTAAGTAATTTTTAAATACGAATAAATAAAATTCATTTTTTTTTTTAATTTAAAAAAAGATGGAAGGGGGGGCGGCCGTATCACATTTGCACACGGGCGGCCGACCTGCTTGCGCCTGCCCTGGTCAGGTGTCTGCTTCATTGAAAATAAATAACGTTGTATCTTGCACACACAATCATACATTGTCCGTCTCTTTCATTGATTATTTTATATGTAAACAAACACCAAGAGTCCTACAAAGGGTAGGTAGAAAAAACCAAGCGCCTCACAGTGGACAAAAATGGTCATTTTCGTCTCAAAAATCAATAACTATTATATTTCTTATATAGATACTGCAAACTTTGTAGGCTGATATAAGAATCAATAGCTTTATACTCATTATTACTCAATATTACTCATTGTTTTATATTCATATTAGTTAATAATGCTGTTATTGTCCCAAATAAACCAAATAAATAAATAAATAGCTCTTTCATTTTTACTCCTCACTTACCCAAGGGGATATAGTGAGGAATTATGATTTCGCAATTTTTAAGGCTATTTTTTTTTGCAGATTGTCAACTAGTATCATGCTGAGATTGTATTCTGAAAGTTACATCACAATGTATCTGTGTGTGTGCTATGAGCTGTGTGCAGTGTGCTATGTACGGCGTGTTCATTTTACTTGATCGATTATAGACTAAAGTATTCATTCGATTCAATTCAAATTTTGCAAATTTATATATCTAATACTCGCTTAGACCCCATTAGATTTTGAAAGATACCTGGATAGTGCTTCTCAATTTTTTTAACTGTCAAATATCTCAAAGTGACCCCAAGCTCAGGAAAATTAAAATTTGAAATTTTTATTTCCAAATTCATAAAAAGGCACATCACTTTCATAAAATGGCATTGAAGAGTTATCAAGTTTTCAAAATAAAATATTTAAATAAAAAATAATTTAACAAACTCTTTTTATGAATATGCTGAAATTTTGCTATACAAAATTTGAATACTTTATAGTGAGGAGTTTAGCGTTGGCCACAACCCACTCGTTTTTTTAATGATTCTAGAGTTTTTGTGTTAACAAAGTGAAAATCCATTTTAAAATAAATAAATAAATAAATAAGTATCTTCCACAGAACACACCACAGCTCAAATTATCAAAATCTAAACATAAAAAATTATAAGTAGTAGGTATTAAAAATAACGCAACTACGTAAATAATATGTTGATAAATATTATTTATTTGTGTAAATGATATCAAATGCGAATATATAATAAACTTAGGTGTTCCTCACCTCAAAACAAAGGAGTTGTTAAAATTTTTTCTGTAACTAATTTCTAATATAAAAATCTAGATAGGCGCAGGTAGAGGGATGTGTCTCTCTATCTCGTTTCATCTTCCTAATATTCATTTTTATTTTTTTGTTTTTTATATTTTTTTTTTTTTTTTTAGTTAATAGTTTCTCTATTCATTTGCAGATCGAGAACGAATACCGAAATTGGTATATTTTTTTTTCTTTTCTTTTCGTTCTTAATTTTAGTTGAAAAAAAAAAATACCTATATATATATATATATATATATATATATATTTTTTTTTTTGTGTGTTCTTTCGTTTGTCCAATAAGGGATTTTTACTTTAACAAATCTTATTTTATTTTATAATTGGTAACATTGTTCGGTTTAGATATCATTTATTTAATTCTTTGCTTAAATTATATTTTCACTCTCCGCCACTGATATCCTAATAATTTTGTGTTATTGTTACAAATCTGCTTGTGTGTGTGTGTGCCACCACACGACGTGGCTCATCAACTGTATATACTACAATAATATACTTGTAAATGGCAGGAAACTATACCTATAAATAATAGTTCTGCCAAATAAACTTTAAAAAAAAAAAAAAAACTAATTTCTCTTCGATTCATGTAGCGACTCGCTCACGCGAGTCGCTTTTTAAATTAAATGGAAATTTGTTGCAAGAGAAATGTAATCAACACCTTTGTTATTTGAGGTTCGGAATAAGTTCGGTATTATGTATTCGCATTTGATCACACTTTAGAAATAAATTATATGTCTCAATATATTATTTACGTAGTTGTATGATTTATAATATTTTTTATTATTTTTTACGTTGAAAATCTTCGCGTTCAATGAGAACTTCAACAACTCATCCGACTTTGGTATTTTGAATTGTGGTGTATTCTAAGGTCTAGGTGTGATATGAAATATGCATGGTTGTAGTCCATGTGTTGTAAGAAGAGCAGCCACTTCGAGTATGAACAATGAACAAGACAGTCGTCCTATAAAATTTCCAAATGGAAAGGATTGCGCAAAACCTCCTATGCCCAATATTGAATCCTTGTGTTGTTTGAACAGCAACTGTCTCGGGGGTAGACAGGACTATAATTCCATAACGTTCACAATGGGTGGAGTGTAAAGTTTGCGAACCCAGGGGGGGCAAGTCTGGTCTGATTACCCATATCATGGATATAATAATCATATGGAGTTCTATAATATCTTAAGATGTTAGAGAACTCCATATGATAATTATTTCCATGATATGGGTAAAATGGAAGGTTTTGATTCCGCTGGTTGAATAGACTTGCCCCCCTAATGATGGCCAACGTTGGAAGGACCTGACAAGGTACAGTTTTTTTAGGATAAGTATCCTTATTCCAGACTTTGAAGCTATTATTCGCTCAAGATTGCATCATTGCACTATCGCAAAATGTATCACCTGCATCGGCCATATGCCATTAAAATTAAATGGAAAAGAATATTAATTAGAGTTCAAAGGTTCAATTCTCGGTGAATATTTATTCCATTTACGTGAAACGTGATATTTTTCGCAAACCACTCAATAGTTATAAAGTTTTTTGATAATTTTGACTCCATTTATATTTTAGAAGATTCCATCTTAGGGTTTTAAAAATCAAATATTCTGACAATAATTTCGTTCAACTAGGCTGACAAGAGTAGTCGATTATGCCCTAGTAAGCCGAACTGAATGTTCTGTAAAAAATAAATAAATATTATGTTCAAAAATATATTTTATTCAATAAAACATTTGATATTTTACTATTGATGTAGTTTTAAGTATATAAGGAGAAAAACTGTCAAGGTTATAAAACAATTTTGTCGGCCTTCATGGCTCAGTTGGTTAGGTAACTGACTGCTGATCCAAAGGTCCCGGGTTCGATTCCCGGTGGAGACACAGTTTTTAATTGTGTTTTCAGTCTGGATCTGTGAGACGATTAATATCATAAGTCTCCAGAATGTGGCAACTTGTTATTGGGTGCGTGTTAAATTAATATTTGACATAGTACCTGTTAGTTGCCCGAGAAGCAATATTAAATAAATAAATAAATAAATTTGAATTTTTTTTAATACCTAATCTTCTTCTTCTTCAATGGCGCTACAGCCCATATCGAGCCTTGGCCTCCGTCAGTCTTCGCCTCCAGCTTCTCCTATCTTCTGCAGCAACTTTCCAACTGCCCGGCACTTGCAGTAGTTGGGAAGCATCCCTTCCAACTTCGTCCTCCCATCGCAGCCGCGGTCTTCCAACCTTTCGTCTTCCACCTGGATGTCCACACAGAACTTTCTTTGGTATTCGCTGTGGTGGCATTCTCTGTACATGTCCGGCCCATCTCAATCTGCTCAATCTGACATGCACAGAGAGCCTGGAAGTTTTGTAGATAGCATACAGCTCATTATTGTATCTAATCCTCCAGGCGTTACCATCAGGCACAGGTCCTAGGATTCTACGAAGCACTCGTCTCTCAAACGTGTCCAGTATTTCAGCAGATTTGGCTGTAAGTGTCCATGCTTCACATCCATATGTTACAACTGTTCTAATAATGGTTTTATACAGCGTGATTTTCGTTTTTCTATGGACACTTCTTGATTTGAACACCGGTAGAAGAGAGAAGAATGCTCCGTTACCTGTTGTTATTCTGTTTTTTATTTCTGTTGTGTCCTCATTATCTTTGTTGATTGTGGAACCCAGGTATTTAAAGTCTTCAACAGTTTCAAAGTCATAATTGTCTTTCAAATGTATTGTGTTTCCTTGCCAACGGTTTGCGCTTCTGGTCTGTTTCATTGCTTTTGTTTTATTTTTATTGATCTGCAGACCTACTTCTGCTGCTGCCGTTTCAAGTGGCTCAAAGACTTCTCGAATAGCTGCGAGGGATCTGCCCATAATATTAAGGTCATCCGCATAACCCACTATTTGGCTACTCTTATAGTGTATAGTGGAGCTGGTGTCTACGGATGTTTTCCTAATGACATACTCTAGGGCTAGATTGAAGAGTGTGGGTGCCAAGCCATCGCCCTGCTTAAGACCTTGAGATACTAAGAACCCCTCAGTCATCTCACCCTCTATCTTGACTTTGCATTTCGTACTACTCATTGTTGTTTTCACTAATCTTACAAGCTTCGTTGGAATTTTAAAAGCAAGTAATATTTCGTAGAACTTTTCCCGACTTATACTGTCATACGCTTGTTTAAAGTAATACCTAATATTTATGTATTAATATTATACACAAAAGAAAACCGATTTTTTTTAATAATTCCACCATAAATCTATTTTAACTACAACCAGTTGTAAAGACTATTGAATATCAATTAGAAGCTGTCATTTTAGTTCGTTCAAAATCGAAAAATCATTTTATAATATTCGCCAAACATCTTGAACGAGCATCCGATTGCACAGAACGCAAATTTGTGTCTTTTTGCTTCGTTGGTTTACGTGCATATTGCTCCCCTTCTCGACTAAAAGTTAAATTTATTTGTCAGACAACTTTAAAAGCAGTTATGTCAAAGCGAAGACACATTATTTTATTATGGCTGCAGTTTGGATTTATGAGAATAATAATATCTTTTACGAATATTAAGTTTTTGGATTTCAAGGAAGGCCCGGAGGGTCGTAGAGCACAAGGGGGAGACCAGCAAAAGATGGACATCCAGATCACAAGAGGCAGTCTCCGACTGAAAAAAACAGGCCTTCGGCATAAAACCAGAGGAAGAAGAAGAAGTTTTTGGAATGTGACATCTTTGTTTTTGGGTGGGTGTTGAATTTATATTTGACATACATTTTTTTTTTCGGTTCGGTTTTTGTGCGGGCGTCCTGGATTCGATTCCCAGCAGACGAGAAATATATTTAAATTTATTTCTCACGCAAATATTGCTTTTCGAGGCTGGAAACACTGGTTACTTGGAAGAAATTGCCATACGGCAATAAACTCGCCACTTGCGCAGGGTGCAAGGAAGTGTTCATTTTTTTAACGGCGCTGGAACACTTCAGGGTGCAAGAAAGTGTTCATTATTATTCTATGTTCATTATTATTATTATTATCCATAAAGCGGATCAAAATTTATTAGGGAGAGGGGTAGGACATACACACACACACATACTCACTCGAGAAAGGTTGTATGGTTGGTGGTCAGTTTTCAAATAGATATTTACTATCTAGAACCTATAGTTTTCGAGTTATAAGAAAAAATAAATATAAAAATCAAATTGTGAAGGCCTTCCGGGTCCCACTCCCCCTCTTTACTTCTCAGGGTCTGGTAATTTTGGGATATTTACCTCGAAATGACCCCAAACCCATTCCTGAATTTAAAAATAATGCCCCTTTCCAAGCACTCTACACCACTATTTGAGAATTCGTGGTTCGACTAATATTTTTTTATTTTATTCCTTGCATTGGTTCGATTCATAGAAGATGAGATGTTAATAAAAAAGACTGAATCTCATACAATTCTTACTTCTCTGGGATGATAGGATTTAAGAAATTGCCAAGGCTAATCGTGTAGAATTTATATTGGTTTTTCATATGTAATTGTGTGTAGGAACTTTGTCTCATATCTTTACATTATGAAATCAATCTATTTCATACTGATGTATGAAGGTAAACTTACTTAGGAAGGTAAACTTACTTAGAACTGTTTTATTTTATTTTTTTATTTTTTAATTAACACAAACAACATTAGATAGTTTTATTATATTAATTAATAATATATATATATATATATATATATATATATATATATATATATATATATATATATATATATATATATATATATATATATATATATATATATATATATATATATATATATATATATATATATATATATATATATATATATATATATATATATATATATATATATATATATATATATATATATATATATATATATATATATATATATATATATATATATATATATATATATATGATATATCAAATATCTAAAACTACTGTCAATTACATGTGTCAAATACATTTTTGTTTGTGTGTGTAGTGTAAGTAGTAAAGTATTTTAATTATTTATTTATTTAATTATTATTCCGATTATTTAAAAGAGAGGGTGTGTATATGTGTGTGTGTGTGTGTGTGTGTGTGTGTGTGTGTGCGTGTGTGTGTGTGTGTGTGTGTGCGCGTATGTGTGTGTGTGTGTGTGTGTGTGTTTGTGTGTGTGTGTGTGCGTGTGCGTATGTGTGTGTAAAAGAGAGTATGTGGACTTAAGAGTTTAATTATATGTAGACATTGATGCATTAATTACAAATCAATACACATAAGTACACATAACGCATTGTTCTGCAAACAGGGTTGTCAAATATATCCGAACACCACATATTCTTATCTTACCAACCATCCATCGCTTTGTGTGTTTTGTTAATACGAACAATTGAAACGCATGATGAGAAATAACATATGTAAGCGATTGAAAACATTTTAAATCACAGACCAATCAAAGATATGACAAAAGACGTGTCGTTGTAACAATAAGCAACTAGGGACTTATTAATTTTATTTTTCCCAAACCATCCTCAGCAATATATTTTCTTTTTCTTTTGAACTTATGAATCTGTCATTATATGTTCGTCTCACATGTACAGACACACATGCACACCCACTCTCACACATACGCACCCACATATACATCCACCCATCCACACATATACACCCACCCACCGACACATTCTTTCTATATCTCTCTTTCACTCACACATTGTTTCTCTCCCTTATGCGTACACCCACACTTAATTACACGTAAGAGGTACATGTCTTATTTGTATTTTAGATTATTTCCTTTTAATAATTGTATGCATGTACTGTGTGTGCTGTCCTCTGTAAAGTAAAATAAAAATGAAAAAAAGCAAAATTTATTGATACCTACACGTATTTGAATATTATCCGAATGGTAACATTAATATCAAAACGTACATAAAATTGAAATATCAAAAAGTACATAAAAACAAAAGTCTAGTGAATGAAAACATGATATATTATTAAAACCGCTTAATGCACCATAAAGTTACGTGTTTGTAAGGATTACTATCGCGTGCGTTAAAAAAGTTTTATATGTGATTTAAATTATTGGATTTCCAGTATTTGTTAAACTTTGCATTTAAAGCATAAACCTGACTTGAAATGAACAAAATATCACGAAAATTTACTTTTATTTTATGCACTCTTGAAGGACATTAAAGATTTATTTCTCTACAAAATTAGTTATGGAGTAATTAAAAAAAAACGCTGTATGAGTATTTTTTTTTTAATTTTTAGAGGAATTTATACCGAATTTTTAAATTGTGTGTCGAAAATTTACTAGATAAACATTGAAAAAACTTATAGTATTTTTTTAGAAACTTACTGTTTAACAAATTTTGGAAATTTTATTTCAAATTGAGGTGTTTAGGTTTGTATGCCCCCTTAAGTATGTTAGCTCTGTGTAAATTCTTTCCTGTGTTTGAAATAGTTTTTTTGTAGAAAGAGATAATATATGTCGATTCAAACAAAGATTTACAGTTACCTACCTACATGTCTATCTTCTTTTTTAAGCTTTTTTTAAGACTTAGGGTTACGAAGACTAGCGTCTATACAGGCGCAGCGGACGGAGCGCATCAGACGGATTTTTGAATTCTTTGTAAAGGAATTCATACAAGTGCGTCCACTGATCGGCATCGGACGGAGCGCATCAAACGGATTGTAGAATTATTTGTATAGGAATCAATACAAGTGCGTCCACTAATCGGCATCGGACGGACCGCATCAGACGGATTTTAGAATTCAGATTCGATTTATTATGATCGAACGTTTTTGACAAGGTTTCTTGTCAAATTTATTTATTTATTTATATAATTTATGTACATGTGTACAAAGGCAGGTTTATTGCCATAAGGCAATTTCTTCCAACCAACCCTAGCCACGTGAAGTCTCTAAGTTAAATTGGTACAATACTAATTTATTGAGACATAAATTGATAAAAAATAACATAAAAGAGTAAGAAATATAAAAAAATACAAAGAGAGAAAAAAAAATGAAAAGAGACTTTAAAAAAAAAAAAAAAAGAATAAAAATAACACTGATCATAGCAATGAGGAAAAGGAGGTTACGGAAGGATATAGAAAGAATTCAGGATCTATTTGACAAATAAAGTTTTTTTAAATTAAATTTAAAGATATAACTTTGTATTAACCACGTTTTTTGGTTGAAACGATGCGACCGGTTTCGGAACTAACCGTTCCCTCATCAGGCTAACTTTCAAACATTTGAAAATAAATTTTTTTTAGTTTACCTTTAAATATTTGAATGGATTGAGATGACGTTACTTCATCACTTAGGCCATTCCATAGTCTAGCTGATTGTACTTGAAAAGAGGAGCTGAAAACTTCTGTATTGTGAATGGGGATAGCTAGTGTAGTACGTTCAGCAGATCGAAGGGATAGGCCGTGACTTGACAAGAAAACGACGTTATTTTTTAAATATTGTGGTGAATAGGGATCATAAATAGTCTTATAAAGTAATGGCAGAATGTGAATGTTACGACGATCTCGTATCTTTGTTTAATATTTCCATAAGTCAATTTCAAATTTAGTTTCCTTTAGACCTCGATAATGCCGAGACACTAGGGCGAGGACTTTCGGTTATTATGAATCTGTGGAAAAATACTGTGTTTTGTTTTATTTGTTAATTTCAATATTTAATGCTTCATTAGATTTTTCGATTTTGAAATGACAAAAATAAATTTCAATGAAACCAAAAAAAAATTATTTATATTAAACATTTTGTACACATAACATTAAAAGTGTTATGTGATTGGGCAATATCTTCCAATCAATCAAATTCATTTGGTGAGGTAAATTATATTTTTGACACTACTGCGTATGTATTTTTATTAAAACATATTAAACAAACATTAAGAAAACACGCACTTTCCCCACTACAACACTATTTGACATGTTCAAAGTACCCAAAGTAGATAATATTTATAAAAAAGTGTCTATTTTGCAAATTTTCAAAGATTATGTTTTACAAAAAATTGAAAAAAAATAAGTCCCTGCGATTCCAAAATACATACATACCTACATACATACCATCACGCCATGTCCCTTACGGGGTAAGCAGAGAGAATTGAGCGCCATACTTCTCTATTTTTGCACACATTTCTGGCTTCCTTTACATCCATGCATCGTCTCATACATGCTCGTCGATTGTTCAAACTTTTTATGTTTCCTTCTTTCAAAATATCATTCACATGGTCATGCCATCCCTTTCTGGGGCGACCTCTGCTATTCACTCCATCTCTTGCACCCATGTATATTTTTTTGGTCAGTCGTTCATCGTTCATTCTTTCTATATGTCCAAACCACCTTAAAGCATTCACTTTCATTTTACATATAATATCCTTCTTTAACTTGCATTCTCTCCTTATGTCCTCATTTTTTATTCTATCATATATCGTTCTATTACATACTCTTCTTAGTGATCTCATTTCTACAGCATTTATTCTACTTTCATGTGTTCTTTGCCAGGTCCATGTTTCACTAGCATACGTCAAAGTAGGCACCACAATTGCATTGTGTACTACAATTTTGGCTTCCTTTGAGATGCTTGGGTCGGACATTACTGGTCTAAGTGCTCCGTTTATTCTATTCCCTGCCATAACTCTTCTTTCGATATCTTTATCGGGTCTTCCATTCCGTTCAAACATACTCCCCAAATATAAATATTCCTCAACTTGTTCTAGCCATTCGTTCTCTACTTTTATCATACATGCAGTTATACTTTCAGTCTTTTCAAATACCAATATCTTAGATTTACTAACATTCATTCTCAGTCCATTTTGCAGGCATCCTTCATACACTTTATTTACTAAATACTGTAACTCATCCGCACATTCAGCAATCACCACTTTGTCGTCTGCATACATCAAATCACGTACGTTTACAGTACTTAGTTTCAGACCTTTATTTTCATTCTTCAATGTCCTAACGCAGTGATCAATATACAGATTGAACAGCCATGGAGATAATACGCAGCCTTGCTTCACCCCTTTATTAATAGGGAACCATGTTGTCAACGCATCGTTGACACGGACACAGGCTCCACTATTTTCATACAGAGACGCAACGGCACGTATTAGTTTGCTCTTCACTCCATATATCGATAGGATATCCCACAATTTTTCTCTATCCACTTTATCATATGCCTTCTCTAGGTCTATGAACGCACAGAAAAGTTTCTGGTTTTTATGCAGAACCTTTTCTGTAGCCATACGTAAAGAGAAAATTTGATCGATACATCCTCTGCCTCCTACAAAGGCACCTTGCGCATCCCATATCTTGCATTCCGTAATCTTGCGTATTCTCTTATCAATAATTCTTGCATACATCTTGCCAACCGAACTTAACAAGCTGATAGCTCTATAGTTTTTGCAGTCGAGTTTTGATCCCTTCCCTTTGAAAAGAGGAACTACAACTGCGTTTCTCCAATCCGACGGAGTGTACCCAGCTTCCCAACATTTATTGAAAAGCGATAGACACCACTCCGTAGATATTTTACCGCCATACTTGATAAATTCGGCTGCCACACAGTCCACACCAGCGGCTTTACCCGTTTTCGCGTGATTAACCGCTTCTTTTACCTCTTCTTCCGTTATTTCATCTCTCTCATTCTCATCAATAATCCATGTCCTCTGTCTTACTGTGTCACCTTGTGCGCTTTCATACAATTCTTTGAAATATTCACACCACCTCTCTTTCACACGTTCGTTATCTATCAGCATATTTCCATCTTTATCATTTATACACTTTGAACCTTTTACTTCCCCTTGCTTTCGTTTAGCTATGCCTTTCCAGAACATTTTCATGTTACCCGTAAAGTCTTTCACTATTTTCTGACTTTCTTTTTCTTTTATACAATCTTTTTCATTTCTCACTGTAGCTTTTACTCTCCTCTTGCATTCTTTGTACTCTTCTTTTGCTCTATTTTCTTTGTCAGTACCTTTTACAGATATCCAAAACTTCCATGCTTCCTTTTTCGCATCAACTGCATTTTTTACCGATTCATTCCACCAAGCATCACCTTTCTGCATTCCTCTTTTACTTTCACCGCACGCATTCTTGGCAGCCTTGCACACAACACTTTTCAAGTCTTTCCATACTTCATCTACACTTCTTTCACTATGTGTTTGAGAATTTAGTTCATAATCAACATTCCTTTCATATTCATGTCTTACTTCCTCTTCTTGTAATTTTTCCACTTTGACGCGCATTGGTGGTGCACTTTTGATTGTTTTAGA
Organism: Molanna angustata; assembly: GCA_963576475.1. Classification (NCBI taxonomy): domain Eukaryota; kingdom Metazoa; phylum Arthropoda; class Insecta; order Trichoptera; family Molannidae; genus Molanna; species Molanna angustata. The sequence continues at coordinate 27,731,056 of OY754969.1, read as the reverse complement.
GCGCCAGCCGATGAACAGATGCAGTTTAGTAACAAGCAAATAGTGATCTGTCTCCAGCTCTGCGCCCCTATATACCCTAGTGTCCATCGTTGCCTTCCTCAAAGTGGAGTCCACACATACAAAATCTATAATTGATCTTTCACAGCCTCTTTCCCACGTATACTGGTGGATCTTTTTATGGCAAAAAATAGTATTAGCCACAAAAAGATCCCATTCCACACATACATTCAGCAGTCTTTTTCCATTATCGTTCACTCTGCTATCACCGTGAGGCCCGAGGGCAGATTCAAAGTCTTTTCTTTGTACCCCAACCCATCCATTCAGATCTCCTGCCAAAATAATCTTTTCATTTCCTTTCCTTTTATTCAATGCTTCTGTCACACTTTCCCAGAACTGTTGTTTTTCGCTCTCTTGGTCTGAATTCACAGGTGCATACCCTGTTAGGAGAAACACCGGCGTGATTCCTACTTTGAGTCTGATCCACATCAGCCTGGGACTTTCACACTTAAATTCTTTCATTCCAAAATGATTCCAAAATGATTTTAAAATACCCAAATGTAATACAGGACAATTACAAAACAACTACATTTATTTGGGTATACATAAAATGTTTCAATTGCCTCCCAAATTAATTAAAACAGATAAAAGAATTTAAAAAATTTAAACAAAAATTAAAATTGCACATAACTCCTAACTTCTAAAATATTAGTTTTCGATGTTGTTTGTTTGATTTTTGTCAATTGCCAGTATTTTCTTTTTTTATTTCTAAATATGTGTTTTGGTATGTTTAAATAGTCTATATTGCTCATTTTTCAATTTATTTTCATGTATTTCCTTTTGTTTTATTTGAATATGTATTAAGATATGTTTACTCATTTGTATATTTCTCATTTCATATATTTTCAAACTTCTTTAATGTTTATTTGATTTTTTATTCATGTTGATTTGATTTAAATACTCTATTGTTTGACTTTGTTTAATTGCTTTGTTTTGATATTTTTTATTTTTTTTTATAAGTGATTTCCCTCATCAAGAATAAGATTTGTAATCTTTTGATGAGGCACTGCTAAGAAAAATTTGTAAAAATATTATTACCTGTGAATTATCTCTTGATTTGTTTTTTGTAAAATTATTATGTTCAATAAATAAAATAAAATAAATAAAATAAAAATAAAAAACGGAGGGTAGAGAAGAGGAGAGGACAATGTTATGTATGATAAGGAGACAGTTTGAAGTGTTATGTGAATGGAAATGATTAAATACTATCCGCCCCATTAAAATAATATCACTACTATATTTTATCTTAGTCAAAAGAATTAATCCAAAGTGTCCCGATGCCAATGGTTGCCCGCCAATAATGTACGTGCTACAATTGCAAAGGTGATCACTTGCTATGCGACATAGTCTAGAGGGGGTGACAATATAAGTAGTAATATTAGATACTATATATAAGACAAAACACTTTTGCACGACTCAGTTGCTATACAACTTTTGTATTAGACATCCATCACTTTATAACTTGGGTAAATAATAATATATTCATTCATACTAACATTACATAAACAATATCAATAGGTACACAAAGATCTTAACATAACACAGATAAGCAAGTGATTTATGTCGGAAGTGTAACGAGGATTTTTTGGAATTTGTGTCGTCCGTTTTGAAAAAAAGTGATAAGTCATAATTTCAATTATTTTTATTAAAAAATATTATTTATATATAATGTTTTTCACTTACAACAATACTTTTTATCGTGTTTGTGTATATACATATTGTGAATGTGTTTTGGTAAATTTTTATACATCAAAACTCGTTTCAATTCCAATTGTTATTCAATTTTTGTTAGATATTTTTAATTTTTGCCGTTTTTTTATGAAAACAATAAAACATTTAGATTATTTTTATTTCCTAATTAAAATTTCGGCCATTGTGTTTCAGTTGGTTAGATATCTGGCGATCCAAAAATCCCGAGTTCGATTCCCGTTGAAGACACGGTTTTGAGTTGTGTTTTTAATCTGGATTCTGAAGTCTCCAGAATGTGGCAACTTGTTATTGGGTACGTGTTAAATTAATATTTGACATAGTATGTGTTAGTTGCGCTATAAGTTATATAAAATTAAATATAAAATAAAATTATTGTATGTCATTAACATATTTTTCAAACGACTATGTATTACATTTATTAATGATTTTTTTTGTTTATGAATCAATACAGTAATGAATGAGTTTGTTATACCTTATAACAATTTTCATGAGACATATTTATTTATTTATTATTTATTTATTATTTCTCGGGCAACTAACAGGTACTATGTCAAATATTAATTTAACATGCACCCAATAACAAGTTACCTACCACATTCTGGAGACTTACGATATTAATCGTCTCACAGATCCAGGCTGAAAACACAATTAAAAACTGTGTCTCCACCGGGAATCGAACCCGGGACCATTGCATCAGCAGTCAGATACCGAACCAACTGAGCCACGAAGGCCGACAAAATATTTTATATAAGCTATAGCTTATACATTTTTATACATAAATAATGTTATGGCTGACTAGGTCCTTATCAGCTGAGTAACTGCATTTTTTCCTATAAAAGCATAACAATTGCTAGTCTTTTGACTTATGTGTCGGCATTCTGGGTTTGATACTCAATAAAAAAATAATCTTGTTACATTACTTCTCTCAGAAATCTTTTTTTTATTATTTTAGAAACGTTGCAAATTTGAAATTTTGCAATAATCTTCATTTTTGGCAAAAAAAACTGGTTTAACGTTGGATTATATTCAAATTACAAATAGTAAGTAAGGGCTTGTGACTCAAATACAATGTACATGCCTGAGAGAGTTCAAATTTAAGTAATTTAAAATAATTTTTAGTTAACTTATTAGCTATCGTCTTCAATAATATCGAGGAAAAATATTTAATGTATACCTATGGGAGTTGTCAAAATAAAATATATTGACGTATACTGGAATAGTTAAAAAATATTCCCGACAGAAATATTATATAGGTACCAATACACGATTCAATACGATAGGTAACAAATATTTTTTCAAATTATTTCAACGATCGAAAGGAATATTACTTAAAAAAATCAAATTAATAAAATACATATTTTTTGCTCTTGCATAATATGTTATTGGCCAACGATTTATTTTCTAACTTAAACCAGTTTATTCAACCAAAAGAAGAAATAATTAAACCAGAAACATATTTTCTTCGCCGATGAGAAAGGGACCCATTACATCGTGACATAATTCCAAATTTAAATCAATAATTTAAAACCATCGATAGTTCAATATCTCAAAAATGATTTTTATTTAGATGCATAATTCGTTGAATAATAATTGTCTTATATATTATTTTATATTGAGATGTTTCTGTAAAAATGAATATGCATAATTCATTGAATAATAATTGAATAATATCGTAATTTTTTTGAACAAGAAAAAATAAACTTTTAAGTCAACCCCTCCGAAAGCAAATCAACTCATTGAGTTCCCTAGATTAGCCATTTCAAAACAATTATTAAAAAAAACAAATAGTTTTCAATGTACATAAATCATGCCGTGTCCCTCAAGGCACAGAAAAGTAAAAGTAAAACAACGATATTTTGGCAGACAATTTTAATAATAATAAACCGTTCCTTGCACCCTGTGCAAGTGGCAATTTCGTCCAAAAAAGCAGTAATTTCAGCCCAGAAGAGCAAGAATTGCCTGAAAAATGAAATTTTCAGGCAATTCATTATTGAATTAATTTTTATATTTATTTTCATTTACGTAGAAATACCAAATTTGGTTTGATGACGAAAAACAATGAAAAACATAATTGACGAACGTTGCACAAGTCCATTAAGTGATTACGTGAACTAGTCCATGACTGGTCATTTTGCTCTTTAAGTACCTGATTTCATAATATTATGATTTTGTCTTTCCGGAGTAACTTAATATGATAATTTTTGCTTTATCATTTTTTTATAATTTAATTGTTTATTTTAATTTGTGTATAATTTTCTACCACTTTTTGCACTAAATATTATTTACTGGTTTTGAGAAAAATGTTATTTTTTAAGGGATAACTAAAATATTATATCGAAACACTCTTTATGTTTTCTCAAATGGTTCCATGGAAATTATATGTAAAATAAGATTTTTTTGTAAATAATAAATGACTTTATGTAAAAGCTGTTAAAAATAAATGTATATAACATATATATCAGATCTATTCAATAACATAATTACACCCAATCAAATATAATTAAACTTCATTTTTTTCTTAATAATTATTTAATGTATAATTTAATTCAAGAACTCTATACATAATGTACTATCTATGTCACACTGCTCAAATGTACACCCCGGCACAGGACTTCCTAGTGAGGTGTTCATCGTATCCTATCAATTACAATACTTATCAATAAATAATACACATACACACACACATGTACACACGCACTAAACTTCTAGCTCTAGTATGTAATTGTATTTGTAACTTCCTCATTGTATTGTTAATAATAAATAAGTAAATATAAAAGAAAAAAACATGTATATTTAAAGAATGAAACTGAATGCATGAAAATATATGAATTAATAATAAATTCTATTACGGCTACCGACATAATACCGAGTTTGTTTCTGTTTTATTATTTTTTTAGTACTACCTAAAAATACATTCGCACTGAAATTTAAGAACTATTAAGTTTTTAAATTTTTGATTTATTTATTAAAAAAAATATTATAGGTATATTTATTTGTGGAAATTGTCATATGGTAATAAGAATACAAACTACATTGTTATTTACCTCAATATCTATATATTTTTCCGCGTATTACCTGTTTATTTGTTTATTTGCAATTTTGAAGATATTTTGTTTCTACACTCGGTAACCCAACTAAAAATTACTACCCCAACAATTGACAACAAGCAAAATTAGTTTGCTTAATTATATAACTTTTTTAATCGCCATGTTAACAGTGTTATGTAAATACATATTTTCATAGAAGTCAATGATAACTCGAACCTAATGAACATTGAACGTCATGAATAAAATGATTCGTGTATTGCGTAGTAAAAAAAAATAATAATCAATATTGGAGGGAATTGACGAAAAATAATTAATTCTCAATTTTGTTATTGAATTAATAATTAGATTATCGAGTTTTTAATTTGCATACAATAAAGAAAAATTCTCGTTGTCGTATTTTTTTTATTTCGCTTAACCGATTAATCTCTGACCCCATGGTTCATCGTCGTGTATGAATATATCACAGGCAATTTTCTTTTGAAAATTAATTTTTCATCAATGATATTAAATCGATACACTTATTATTAAATCATTATACCTACTACAGTAAACAATTGTAAGTAATTTTATTATAATAATTCTGTTTTATTAAAAAAATAACAAAAATACGTTTGGAATTGAATTTTTTTAGTAAGCTTTCGATTATTTTCAAGACGGTTTTTCTATGCATATTTTTTAAGCTGCTGTTTATGCATTTGTAATCAAATAAAATTTTGATATAGGTTTATATTAAAAAAATGTAAAAAAAAAGTTTAATTCACACTTTTGTAATTATACTTAGAAATATATTTTCACTCGTTCCGTTTCCCTGGCGGGGTAGGCTTAGAGAATCAAACATCAACCATTCACAAAAAACCATCACTTACTATCACTGCCCTCTTCATATGCTGTTAATATATTCTGGTTTTGAATATTTTCTTTATGACAGTAGCAATTAACAGTAAGTAGAAGTTTAGGGATTCAACGTGTTTTTTTTTTGTTTATAATTATTACTTGACATTCGTCTTATTTCTTTTTTCTTAACTCAATTATTCATCATAAGGTACCTTCACGTGTTAATTTTATTGTAATAAATTGTTAAGTATATAGACTAAATGAATGGTATGTGAATGTTACACGAGCATATACAGTGACTAATAAAACTAATAGGTCGTAAACTGTGTAGGTGATTATTTGATTTCCCTGTTCCCCATTTGACCTTTTCTGCATTTTCTGCAGTTTCATTGAATTATTTCATTTTCTGTATTGGTTTAATACGAAAACTTTTCCATTATAAATATTGTCACGAGACAATAAGTTTTATGATAACAAGACCATCCCATGTGCGCTGTTGTAAATATATGTATTTCTTACATTTTGTTTAACTTTTCAGCGGGTAATCAGATTTTTGATAAACTCTTAGCAAATTATGTAATAGTTAATTTGTTTATATTTTTATATGTAAAAAAATCACAACAGTTCTATTAGACAGTTCCGCTTTATTTTCGTTTTCAATCAAATTTTAGATTTCATTGAAAAGTCTACAAGTAACCGATTATAATATTTGTTATACTTTTAATAAGAACTTTTTTAGCACATTTACCAGGTTATAATCCTGTTCCAAGCACAAGTTTTTAAACTTTATTGGGACATTGCCAATTGAAAAAAAAAATAATAATTTAAATTATTGTACTATGTGTCTGTTTATATTATGTATACTTAATAAAAAAAATAATAATTTGTCTAGACTCGATTTTATTCTGGATACTTCTTATTGTAAATTTGGCGCACTAATCATTCGATATTATCAAATAATATAGAAAAATTAACATGGCGGTACATTGTTTTAAAGTTTACTGTTTTTTAAAACTATTTATTGAGCAGATTTATCAATAAATGTGGTAAAGTTATAAAAAATATAATAAAAATATAAATCCATTCACCTTCAAACCGATCAATTAGTTAACACATGCATATAGTAGATATACAATTACAGGTAAAGGTGTACTATTTGTCACTTTGTACACTTGTTATATTTAATTGATATCAGACCGGTAATGTTTACCTTGATAGATCATTATTATATGTAGACATGATTCACTCTTATAATAATATGATTGGTTGTTTTATAAGCCGTGAATATTTCCATTGGAAACATATCTATTTGCAAGGATTATCTCGATTTAAAAATAATTACATGCATAGTAAGAAAAACCCTGGTATAATATCGTTAAATGTATTGTTTTTCTCCGTTCTTATTTAAAAGTAGACGCCCAACGAAAAAGTTATGACTTGAAATGCCGCCGTGGTTAGCCGTCCGGCTTCTGTGCTAGCGTCCTGAGTTCGAGTCCCAACAGAGCAGAAATTTATTTAAATACATTTCCCACACAAATACTTTTCTGGACTAGAAACATTGATTAGTAGAATAAAATTGCCGTTTGGCAACAAACTCAAAACTTGAGTAAGGTGTAAGTAAATGTTAAATATTTTTTTTCTAAAATGAATATGTCCTTGTTAAACAAGTACATATACATCTTCATACGTTCCCTAAAATAAGCAAATAAATGCTTGTGCTATAGGTAAACGAAATCGGTTGAGGCAGGATTCGAACTCGCGATCACTGGATTACTAGCCGCGCGCTTACCGCTCTGCCATCGACCCATCTATGCTAGCAAATTAATAAATTGCAAGCATATTTTACTATGAGTTATTTATCATATTATCATTATTTTTTGGTGTTGTTGATGATATTAACATAATTTCAGGTTCTGACGTAAAACAAACTATAGGTTAAATCGAATTAATGTAGGTATCTTGTATTGTTTCTTGGGTATCTAAGAAGTATGTAGGTACTATGTCATGTATTAATTTAACATACACCAGCAACAATTTGCCACTTTCTGAATACTTATGATTTTTGTCCAAAATAAAAACACAAGTAAAAAAACTATGCCTTCATCAGGAATTGAACCCGGTACCTTTCACTCAGAAGTCAGATGTCTAACTAACTGATCCACAAAAAACGAATATTTATACACCTACTATATTTCTACTTGTTTACATGATATTTAAGCACGAACCAACGTTATCAGTCTAGCCTAGCCAAGGAAACAATAATTGCGTGATAAATAATAAAAAAAAAACAAATAAATAATTTAAAATAAATGAATCGAACCCAAGACGCCGGCACAGAAGCCGGACGGATCAGCATTATGCAAAGGCGGTCGTCTTACAAAGTTTCACATAAAATTTCAATATTTTATTTGTATTTTTGTTTCTTTTGTAACAGTATCGAGATCCTTCCAAGATGGGTGTCACAGCTGCGACCGCAGGCGTGGAAGCGACATCCAGTTTCATGACTGCTTCCAGCGTGTTCTACATGCTGCTGGTGCCAGCCCTGGTGCTGTGGTATGTCTACTGGAAGCTGTCACGAAGACACCTCGTTAAGCTTGCTGAGAGGCTGCCTGGACCGGCAGGTTATCCAATCCTAGGAAACGCTCTTGAATTCGTGGGATCATCACACAGTATGTAATTTTTGGATTATTGTCGATTTAAGTACCTATGTGAATTTCATTACACTGATACAATTGATCATACTCAATAGTAATACGATTCCTTATAGGATCAATTTGTACACATACACTTACTTATTTGACACACTTACATTACTTATAGATGATCAAACTATTTGGCATCAAATTGAGTCTGACCATATTTCTGGATTATTTGTTTTTATAATAATACACTTTTTTTCCTTATATCTAGTAATATAATATTATATTTAAATAATATTATTTTTCTTATATACAGCAGATATTATTCATTTGTCCTTAATTCCTCACTAGGTAAAAATCTGTTCTGAGACAGTATAATTATATCGCATCGTACAAATACGTTACTTTGGAAATACGGGAGTATAAAGAGTCATATTTCCTGGAAAATTGGACTTGCTTAAACTCTTGGGTTAGGTACCAAAACATTCACTGGTCGTTGCTTCTACTCGACATAGTCGAAGATTTCAGATGCAGCCTCCTCTTACTGTCTGATAATGATTGGTTTACTCCCATATCTTCAACTACAGTTTGATTCAATTTCAACTTCATGATTGGATTTGATTGGATTTCTCCCAAACCTTCAACTACAGTTTTACACTCACGGTGCAATGTATATGTCTTCTTAGTTTGTATCTTTGATTGGTAGTTATGTGAATATCTGGTGGTCTCTGCCCTTTTGTTTCATTTTTGATGTCTCGTTTGAATATTTTCAAGTAACTGTTTTGTCTAAGTGTTGTATAGGTAGTTCAATGAATAATTTGACTCCAAAGTATAGGAAGTTTCGCTGTCCGAATGTTGATTTAAATCTAATTATTAAGATTTGAGCCTTTTATGTCTGTCTTGTTGGTCTAGAAATAGTAAAATGCAAAAAATATATATTTTTACATTGGCATTTGTTTTAGCAACAAACAAAATGTGTACTGTATAAAGTAATTAATGCAAAGCATATTGATCGATTCGTCACCACCTTGTATGGTTGTCTATTTACGAGATTTATAATAAAATTTAAATAAAATAACAAGAGTGGGTATATTTAAGAATACTAGGAATTGTTAGATTGGGCTATGCATATTATATTTTTGCTTCAATGTGTAATTTTAAGATGCTGGAGGTTTATTTCCTCTACTTGAACAGTTTCAGTGCCATACTGGGTACTAAGTGAAATCTAATAAAAGATTTATCGAAGGTATGCAGTGCTGTTGGAATTGTCATTTTAACTAACAACAGCAGATGAATTGAAAAACTAATCACGTAGATCCTCGGCGGACGTTTACTGACTTCAATTTGTGTTTGCTTTAACAATCGAAGAGTTTTAAATTTTCTCAACGTTCACACTTAGACACGTATTAAATATTCAAATTGTCGATTTGATTCAATAATAAAATAGTTATATAACTTTATTAGATCAAAGATCAGTGAACTTTTCATTAATATGCATCCAAATTGTTATATATTTTGTAAAGAAAGTTCTTCAGAAAATTCTTTTTTCAACTAAAATGTCATGCATTGTGAAAAACAGCAATATTAGAAGACTAGCTCAATAGCTCATAGAAGATCACAGTTCTGGGACATCACGTATTTACACAAGTAGACTGTTTATGATATACATTATTATTTCAAAAACGACATATTTTGGAAACATACTCACTGACAGCATTCCCGAGACTGCATTGTTTACATTATGTCGATTTCTTAAATCAAATATGATTTATTGTTTCAATATGATGAAATTAACATCAACGTTTATGGAATCTGGAAAATTGCTTATGTTGAAATATCCTTGCAGTAAAATTTCACAGTGATATTTTTAAATATGGAAAATAAAAGAGATCATGTAAGTAAATATCAAAAGAATAAATGAGACGCAATACACAGACCAGTAATCTATAGACATGACATAAAGACTGAACAAAATATCATGTTACACACCGCGTGACTATGGGCCGGTATTACAGTCTCAGTTTAAGAGCTAAACTCAAGTTTTACAAAAATATAGCGTATTACAGTGTCCGTTTAGGCCTAATCTTCCACTAACTAAAATGACAAATATTTAACTCAACGTTTCTGGCGGATTAAGTACTTAACGGTGAGTCAACTGTCATTTCTCGACTCGTTGCTAGGCAACGCGTGTAGTTTCAGTGTTCTATCACTAGAGGCGTTAGTTGTATCGACGGTGGCGCCACACAACAAAACAAACTGACAGCCATATTGAAACGAACATGGGCATTTAAAAGCATAATTTTGGTAAAAAAAAAAATTTACCATGTTGGATAATAAAACAATAGTATTTCAAGTCGAAGCGTCCCGTTTTGTAGTTCGTATTATTTGAGGTTATTTAAAATTTGACAGATAATAACCACAGAAAAAGTAAAATATGTCTATAATTGAAGATTTAGTAACTGACATGTCATATTGCACTGTAATACGGAAATGGATTCAATCTCCCCATAACAATAATCTTGAGTTTAACAAACTCAATGAGTTGAGGGCCGACTGTAATATCGGCCCTATGCCACCATAATCTGGTGGTAAATAATACAGTATTTGAATATTTTCGGATTGGTTCGGAATGAAAATTGAAACTACTCAACACTTATATCAAAAGGACATGTTGGATTTAAATATCGAAAAGCAAATACTTTTACTGCCATATGTCATTTATATTCAATTTATATTTAAACATTGAATGTGTTTGGGATTCACCCGTTCCACCTCACTTTATGTACCAATCCATAAAAAATCATAAAATTGGCCTAAAGACGATTTTTATGTCAGGTCTGTATATTTTCTTACTCTGTGGATGCATTATTAATTTCATTTGATAGAATTTGACGATAGATGGTTCACTCTACTTTCTTTGATGGAATGTATGATCACTGTATGTATGCATAATTCTTCTTTTTCGTGTGTCGTATTATAAAGAGCTATTACTAAGGTAATTTTCACCTTGTGAACTGCGACTTACAAGATCACCAGTATCAAATATTTTCAAACCTTTGTTGGAGTTTGTTTTATTTTTAAGAACAGTTGACTACCAAATTTCAATTGTTTCTCAATTTTGGGAGTCTAAATATTCTGACTCGTCGAAAGATACAATCAGTTCCATTGGACGGGCAAACATCAATGAGAAAAAATATTGACAATATGTCTGACAATAATGCCAAGAAATCAGATATGAGACAAACAGTGCATTTACTGAAACAATGCTTCGTGCATTTTCGGTTTATATCATCTTCCATCTAATATTTGTCAATAGCAGACAGAAAATAAACATTGAATAGTAACCATATTTTTGTTTCGATTGGTCACAATATTTTTTAAACACAACAACTCACTTTGCACGCACGAACATTAGTTTTTAATTAAACAATCTTTGATGAAATATTTATATTGCTTTTTTGTATGTGTTAAAGCCTCGTGAGTAAATTATAGTAAATTAGCTCATCATGGTGGAATGAAAAAGCATTATAAAAAATGAAGACTGCGTTAATGAACATTATATTCATATATGTATATAATTAGTCCACGTATATCTATGGAGTAGGCACATATGTATGAACAAAGTATGTTATTAGATCTTTTTCATACAGACGTTATTATCTATCACATTTTATAAAAAGCAAAAAAAAACTTACCTTTAATTTTTGTATTTGATCAATTGTCTGATTGGATTCAGTATCCTTAATATGCAAGTACAAATGCATACGATTAAAAAAAATCTAATATCTATTCATTTGATCAAATGTCAATTGATTTTGTATACGAAAGGACAAAATTATTTTTTTATACAGTTATTCATGTCTTATGTGTCTTTATTGAAACAAAAAACCTGATTATGTTCTGTACAGATATTTTTATGGCAAATATTTAACATCTCAAGGACATGTTAAATGGAGAATAATTAAGGAGGAACTCAATGGACTTACGACCTGTCATCAAAAGATTTTCGTTATCACTTTATGCACTTGCGCAACGTTCACAAATTATGTCTTCCTATTGAGTTTCTATTAATCCAATTTTTTGAAAGTACTATATATTTTAATTATGAAAATCTGTTCGTTTGAAAATAAGCCGAAAAAACACCATCACCATCTATGTATTAACGAAGAAACCTTTTTGTAAAGCCATCTATTGAGAAATTGGTTTGTAAACAATGAAAGCAACAGTCCCTTATACATGAGGTGACAATGTTTTTGCACAAATGGTAAAGTGATAAAATGATCACGTAAACCTGCCGATGACAGGTCGTAAGCCCTGTTGGTGCAGTGAGTTCCTGATTTTCCTAAATTATTCCGTCTACGTTTCTATTGAGATGTTAAAAAATGTCATAAAATACCATTGTCGCTCGACAGGGAAATCATATGTACCTATCAATTTGGTACATGTTCAGTTTTTGCATTTTTTTTTACTGTTTGTAACAAAACATTATCTCGTATCTTTCCCGTGTCTTACAATCAGTTGTCTTAAACAAAAAAAAATCAATTGCTTTTTAGCTCGCATTGAATTTTTCGTAGGTCGATTACCGATGGGATTACTTTCGAGATTACTAAAGGGACTATCTTAAAAATTGTCATTTTGTCTACCTTTGGTTTCTCTAGTAGTTTTGTACTTTTGTATTATACTTAGAATTCACACCTGTTATCTTTTCATATAACATTGTAGGCAGTTTAATTAGTTTTCTAATATTGTGGTCTCATCCAATTTTCTGATATTGTTTCATTCTAAAAATTTATGTTAGATTTTTTGTACTTAGTCTGAATTTGATATATGTAATTTCTCACAAATAATAAAGTAGGTAGGTACAATTTTTTATTTTTCAATCAAAAAAAATATACGATATTAATTCATATGTATAACAATAGGTACTTACTATAAATATAAAGACTTTAAGATTTCCTTTTTTTCGGGGCAAAGTTTTTAAACTGATTAACTATATTCTTTTCTCCATCAGTTACATCTAAACCATAAACAAGTAACTCTAGCGTGGATTCCAAGTTATTGCGGAATCATAGGCAATGAAAAAGCAGACTCTGCTGAAAAAGCCTCTGATAACACTAATATCCCAATCAGTACCTACTATTTATCACATTCCAACAGCTGACATCTTGGCAATCCCTAAAATAAATTTATGCAACAACTGGTCTAGATGCTGGTTTACATCATCAGCATTAAAAGGGAAACATTTCTCTGCGATCCAAAGCTCTATTCCAACTAGACCATGGTTCTGTGATATGAAATTTGATAAGCGTACAGTGTCAACAGTTTGTAGAATGCGAATTGGACACTGTTGCATAAAAAGTTGTCTGTTTAAAATTAATATTGTAGACTCACCCATTATGTGATTGTGGACTTGATGAGGAGGAAGATTTGAATCATGTATTTTTTAACTGTCAAAAATTCCCAACCCGTGAACTATACTTTAAAATGAACCCACTCCCCACCTGCAGTATTGAGACGCTCCCGTCATGCCTTAGTTGCTGTCATGTCTTACATTACGAATGATTTGTAAATTTTTCAAAGTTCTTATTATTCACACTGTGGAATGCCATTATAAATTATTTATATTGACTTAACTATTTAGATGACACTATAGTTTTAGTTCCACTCAATAAATTAACTTTTATAAATTAATTATTGGAACGTTTTCGGACTTTCGTCCATCATCAGCAACGTCGTTACTTAATCTTAGTTTAAGTAATGACGTTGCTGATGATGGACGAAAGTCCGAAAACGTTCCAATAATTAATTTATAAAAGTTAATTTATTGAGTGGAAGTAAAACTATAGTGTATTCTAAATAGTTAAGTCAATATAAATAATTTGTAAATTTATCAATGTCAACAGTTTAAAGATTTAGGACTGTACAGTCGTACAGTCTTGAGACTTTTAATTGTACTTTAAACAAAATTATGCTGTGTTTATGCCGAAGAACACCAATCTCTGGTGAACGGCAAAAAAAACTATAATATTTGCTTACACATCGACGGCAAACCGGACATACATTGATACATTGTATGTCCACTTTTTGGTGAATTTGAGTTATGATACACATTTTGTAGATCTCGACTTTATCTTTGATCTTTGAAAATATAGTATGTCCATATGCAATACAGCAAAAGATATAGTTAATTTAAAAATGGATATTACAAGCAAATGTACTAGCAGTGTGAACATTCATGTTGAGTTTTCTCAAATCTATCAATAATGGTCATACGAGTACGATTTACATATGTCCGGTTAGCCACCAACATAATTGACGTATTCAGTGTACCTATGTATGTATTTTTTTTTATAATACATATTTTTATTAATTTTCGTTATTTCCATCAGATTGAGTACTTCTAATATATTTACATTAAAAAAACATTTTTTATTTTTTTATAGTTTCAGTGCCGGCAACCCGACCTATATAAAATTCAAAAATACATTAATTACAATCAAATTTTACGTTCCCCGTCTCACTATGAAAACTTGTTCGGAGAATTTCATATTTTTTTATTTATTTATTACAAATAAAATATAACAATTAATCAATTTACAAATACTTCTATAGCATACACATAAATATTTTACTTATATTTCCCCCCCAAAAGAGTCTGTAATTATATCATATTGTTTTTTTTTTTTTTGTTTCCTAATTAGTATTTTTTTCAATTTGATGATTCGTTACAAGTTCAGTTTTCTATTTAAAAAAAATATTCTTGTTTTTTTTAACATACACTACTATGTATATACTTATCAAAGTCATATAAAACTGATTTCTCTTTATTTCAGACATATTTTCTTCAATGTACAACAGGAGTTTTGAATATGACGGTATTGTAAGGATGTGGATCGGACCAAGGCTGATGGTGTTCCTGTTCGATCCTGATGATGTGGAAGTCATATTAAGCAGTCAAGTTTACATAGATAAGGCTGTGGAGTACAAATTCTTTGAACCTTGGCTAGGCAATGGACTTCTCATTAGTACCGGTACGTACATTAAATTATCTCCCTATTAATTAGTAAAGACATATTTGATCAAGGTGTAAATAAAATTTACTTATAAAATAATTATCACGTATTTTAATAATATGTACCTGCATTCAATATAAATGTAATGTTTTAAAGACAAATAAGATGTGATAATTTATGATGTTAGTCATAATTTAAAGCAGATATTTTTTTTTTTTTTTTTATTTCAATATAGATTTACTATATTTTTTAAATCACATTATGCACAAAACAAAAATTTCATTTCTTAATTCATAAAGTTATACAATAAACAATGATTTTTAAATATTTTACTTCATATTTTCTAGTTATGATTACCTATATATAATTATAGATTCAATGATAAATAACCTGATTGAAAATTTTCAAAATAATTACGCTTAATTTTACACCTAATTGATTTATTAATTGATTTGTTTACCGACATTATTTTAAACACTAGCACAGTAGTTTGACGATTATCTTCGACAGATTTATACCAGTAAAGCTAGAACTATTTTTTTCGTTATTATGTCACCTTATTAATTGTTATTCTTTAGGTCAAAAATGGCGATCTCACCGTAAGCTTATTGCTCCAACCTTCCATTTGAACGTGCTGAAGAGTTTCATAGATCTCTTCAACGCCAACTCCCGTGACCTCATAGCCAAGTTGAAGAAGGAAGGAGATAAGACCTTCGATTGCCATGACTATATGAGCGAGTGCACAGTGGAAATCCTTCTTGGTAATATACCACAATTTAATTGTTCTTATATAATTAATGTATGTATTATGTGTACAGTACGTTCTAGTATAACAACAAGATAATGATAAAGATATTGTGACTTTAATAATACTTAAGAATTATGTGATTCAATCAAATTAATATTATTCAAAACCAGCGTTTTCTAAACTCTATAATAATATATATAATTTTAATTATTTTCGTCGATAAAATGATATTTATTAATTTTAAATGTATATCATTAACACAGTGGGAGATCACAATTTTAAATTAAATTTATTTGTAAAAATAAAATATGAATGAATGAATCAACAAAGACTATCATTATGAGTCTGAAGCCTTAGCGCTTTCACTATACACAGGAAGCATCCTCGGAGGTAAAAATCATACTAATTTCTCGCAGAATTTCTCTCTAAAATTTTTCTTTTCTGGACTAAACCACGATCCTACGTAGTATGTGAAAATAAAAAAAGAGCAATACATTTATAGTTAATCAGTTTGTTCAAATAATTAATTTTTTTTAGTATCTTAACTTACTAAGATGTATACTTGTTAATTATTTAAGTTTGTCTATTTGAACAAAAGTCGATGTGTTCGCTTTGGTACATAGTATTTTATTTTTTACTATTTATTCACTTTAAACTTATATATTTATGTGTATTAAGCCACCTTTATAATGTTAAATAATACTTTAAAGCTGAGTGGCTCAATTAAATATTTGACCAATTATGCATCTTAACAAAGCCAATAAGGACACGTAATTTTTTTTTTATTTTTTCCATTTTTACAAAACTCAACATTTTATTTTTCCTCGTAAAATTTTCATTTCCTTGTATTTTTATAATTTAAAAATAGACACTTAATCGAGAATGGTTGTATTAAATTGAGTAGGTAGTTTCATTGAAATACTGGACGTACATGCTGATATGACTATTTGTCAGCAAAATGACATTATGTTTACATAATTTCTGTACTAAGGTGTCTACATAGAAAATTGCAGTAGACACAAGTATTAAGTACCTCCATTATATACTGACACGAACCTGTTCTAATATACTCGTAAGAACACAAAATAAATCTGTTTTTATGGCTCAGTTGATTAAACTTATATGACTCCCGGGTTCAATTACGGATGCGGTTATTATTTTTAACTGGGATCCTAATCAGAATAGTCGGGATTATCGTAATATTGCTAATAAATAATAACTCCGCACGAATAAGAGCTCGTCAAAGAAATTAAACACCATAAATTCAAATGTATATCCCAATCCAATAATCCGATTAGGAATTTATTCAGCTCATACCGATGAAGGATAATGCATAATAATTTATTTATTTCTTTATTCGATATCACAAAAATAAAAAAATTGTCAATTATAAATGATGCATTGTATGGTTTTCCCATATAATATTATTATAAAACTGATGGCAACCGTAATAGAAGTATTCTATGAAAACTTACTAATGATTGCAATATAGGTGGAGAACATTGATCTATATCGATATAACATAAACTAAATTCTTTAGTAATTTTCAATAATTTCCTCTGTAATCTAGGCAACTTACTAATTATCTATAAAGGTATTACCTTATAGTAAATCATTATGAATATATTATGGTATGGGCACATATATACGTACAAGGTGATATTGTATTTACATAATATATTAGGTATTGGCTGTTTCAACTCTCATCTGTAGGTACTATGGAGTTTTAATCTCAAATATGAAAAATATCCTCCTCTAATTAAAATTACATGCATGAAACGTTACGTCTATTATTTTGTCTTCTTATTTTATGTAGATCATTGAGTCTGTTTTAAAGAGGCTGCTCCTCCTTTGAAGTGGACTCCCAGATATCCCTACATCTTTTAGGCGGTCTGCCGCGAGGGTGGGTTCCGTGGGGCTGATTGTGCAACACAATATGAGGAAGTCTGGTGCTGTCAATCCGGAGCTTTCTATATCTGATGATACCATCAGCCTCACATATTTCCCTTATTCTGGTGTTCCTTACTCAGTCTCAAGGTTTTTCCTGGTATCATTCAGAAATGAGGACACTGAGAATATATTGTTTAGTATTTATAAATATTCATTTATAATCTTTAAATATAAATTTATTTGGGTGGCAGAGCTGTTAGCGCGCTGGGCTACGTTCATAATGAATGCCGAGGGCACTTACTGACGCTCTAAGCCGTTCATAATGACCGGAAACGCTCGAAAGACACTCTGTGGCGTTCAGATTTAACGTCGAGTGTACGCACCAAACGCTCGGTAAAATTGTCGGGTGAAAAAACGCTCTGACATGTTATAGAATGGTGACTTCTATTTGTTTCTGTGGTATCTATTATGTCAATTAACATCAATTAACATTATTTATGATGACAATATGCATACACACAGAGGTTAATTTATAAAAATATCATTCAACAATTTTCAATGAAAGGTCAGAGATCATTATTTACACCACTGACCAATTGTTGTCTTTCGATGAAAATATAACCTAAAAAGAGACATGTATGATAAATGACATTTTACATTTAAAACGCCCGATGTTGCGTTCAGATAAAAACGCCGCTCAAAAGCGTTCAGTGAGATTGGTGTGAAAAACGCCATAATCTGCAACTTCCCTACGTCGAGCGTTGAATCTGAACAAAGTCACAGTTCGATTGCTGCCCCGACCGATTAATTAAGCAAGTTTAGAGAATACATATATTAAGATGTATTAGGTTATACTCCTGTGTAATATCATCAAAAAGATTGTTCTTAGCTTTTTTTGTTGAAAAATAAGATCTCAAAAAGCATCTGAAAGTATAATAATTAATTTTATTAATTTATGCAATGTTCACTAATGCAACGCTCGTTGCTGAAACGGAGGATGACCTGCAACAGCTACTAAACAGATTCCATACAGCAGCCAGGAGAAACAATATGATAATATCCATATCAAAAACTAAGTGTCTAACTATATCGAGACAACCTCTGGTATGCAATCTACTCGTACACAGCGAACCAATCGAACAGGTCACAAAATTCAAATACTTGGGAGTCGACATTTCCAGCAGCAGTGACTTATATGAGGAAGTCAAATCGCAAACAGACAAGGCAGCGGTCGTTGCTGGCTATTTAAGATATACTGTCTGGAAAAACACACATATGCTAACAGAGAGTAAAACCCGAATTTATAAAACATGTGTGCGACCCATCATGACTTATGCGATTGAGGCCAGAGCGGACACCGTTAGAACAAAGAGCCTGCTCCGGACGACAGAGATGAGAACCCTACGCTCCATCGCGGGTTTCACCCTTTTGGATTGGATGCGGAACACCGATATAAGACAGATCTGTAGCGTTAGGGATATCGTCAGATGGTGCAGGAGCCGAAGACGATTCTGGCGGGACCACGTGGCGAGAATGGGAGACAACAGATTGCCCGAAATTATCTCCCAACAAATAAACTTTGGCAATCGACCACGAGGTAGACCACCCAAGAGATGGAGAGAGATAGCTGGAGCTCGGCGTCACAAGAGGCCTTGAGGGACGGGCAAAGTTCCTGAAAAAAACAGGTGTCAACCTAAAAAAAGAAGAAGAAGAAGAATTTATTTATCTTTTAGTACATTACATAAACAAACACAATGCACACTGGCGGGCTAATAATACCTAATACCTAAAAATAAGACTGAATAATAATAAACACTTCCCTGTACCCTGCGTGAGTTGCGTTTTTTTTGCCATATGGAAAATTCTTCCGACTATTCTGTGTTTCCAGCCTAGAGAAGCATATTTGCGCGAGAAATGAATATAAATAAATTTTTCCTCTGCTGCGGATCAAACACATGACGTCCGCACAGAAGTGAAACTGCTTACCAACTATGCCACGGTGGTCTGCATACAGTTTAAAAAGTAACACAATCGTAATGAACTGTTGCAATAAGTAGGAGAACTTTTATATTTGAAATTGCCAGGTTCGCTCTACGCTTCTTTGATCTCCGACCAGGATAAATACCTACATAATCAATCTGAGTTCTAAGTTACTGTATAGTGTATAATAGGTACTCTTTGAAAATGTTTTGATCATAAATTATTTGACAATATCATCTGTTGAATAAGTAAATAAATACACATTACCTCCATACTTTCGGCACATATTCAGACGCTGAGACCTTGAGTCGTGATTTAGTATTCAAGATCTGTAATGGAATAGATCCTTATATAACTGCTTAACCTGAAGAGGAGAGCTTAATATTCATACAAAATAATAAATTACTTACCTACATGATCCGCTTTAGTGATGCGTTCAAGTTTCATCATTTCAATTTCATATTTATTTATTTTATTTTATTTTAAACATAAAAATATTGAAGTTAGGTATAGTTGTCGCCAAATATCTTTAACCATTTCGCAGAGAAGGGGGGGCGTTTTGCACGAAGCAAAAGGACACCAATTTGCGTTCTGCGCATCCGGAAGCCTGGTTCAAGATATTTGGTGGTATTTATATCTGCTTCAATATGTCTGTCTACTACATACACATTTTAGTTTGTATAACTTGTACATAATTTGCTAATGTGTGGTAAAATAATAAGAGAAGATATAAGAAGGGAAAAATTGTTTGAAAGAGATATCGTGGGTAAGATATAGCTCGATGCCTTGAGATGGCTTGGCATCATTTGAGTGATGATCGTCTGACAAAAAGAGTACACACGGCTGGCAAGAGAGGAACGAGAAGTAGAGGACGACAAAACGAAAGATGATTGTATATTCGACGATCGTAACAAGCAGACTCGGATGCCTGGTGATATGACCTATCCCACGCTAAACTGTGAAGAGTTACGAAACTTCAAGAGTGCCCAAACGTCATAATGGCCATTGTACGTTGCCGGAGTATAAAAATAATGAGAGCGTGAATGAGATTATGCATGGAAATGAAAGAAACGAGAAATGTACATAAAGTCAAGAGAGAAATGCCTGGCATTCGGTTCTCTCTGTCTACTCTAAATAGGGAATTGGCGTACTGTTATGAAATGATGTCATTAGATGAATTGGCAATTTGAATGTTTCTTTTTTTCTGTCTAGCTAATACGTCTAAATCAGATAATGCATACCTCTGTTTGACAGGGTTAAGGAAGGAGACTTAGCAACGTACATATTTGGATTAAAATCAAAGCTACCTTCAAATCAAGTTTTTATCAGACAAAGTATTTTTTTGTTTACAAACTCCAGACATGTCCTTGATAATATGAAACACGTACACTTTTTTGTTATTTTTTGCGGTTTACATATTCTCCCAGTACTTGGTTGATAAAAAAATAATTGTATAATCATCTGTGTATTGCGTAGTAAATAAACATTTTAAACAAAATGGCGTAAAAAAATAAAGGTTTTGATGAGTAACGTTAGTACTGTAGTTTTTACTACAGTGAGTTTTGATATTATGTTATTATGGCGTGATGGTATGTAGGTATAAACTAATAGCAATTTTTGTCTTTGTTACATTCAGTAATATTATATTGATCTGTAACAAAAACTACCCAACTATTAACAAAAACATTCATATTATTACGGCATATCCCACATTGCATAGTAAGCAGCGAATTGTGTGCGGGTGTGCATTACCTTATAAAAAAAAAGAAGGACGACACATGCGTGTATATCACACCAGTTTCGTATAACCTAGAAAGGCAACATCCGAAACAAAAATATATTAAGAAAAAATATGAAGCCGAAACGATCTTCAGAAAACTAACTATAAAAAAAACTTAGTGGAATGTAATATGTGTTCATATTTTTAGTTTTATGGAATTCTACAAATTAAAAGCCGTCTCAACCGACTGATTTAAAACTGCTGATAAGAATATATTTTTAAAATGTAACGAAATATCTTTAGCTGTCATGACAATTAATATTTATATGATTATTACTTTTTTTACTAATCCGGCCCAGAAAAGCTGAGTATGTAGCCGTTTCATGGATTTATAATGAAAACCTATAATCCAGTGACTTTATTTGTATAAAACATGTAGAAAACTAGTTTGAAGTTTTGCGGAAAACAGACATTAATTGACCACGTGATAATGCAACTGGTCAACATATACATAGATACATACACATACATATTTCTACTACCAGGAATAGCGACTTCTTTGGAAACATTATGAAACACAGTGGTACGATTTAATTATTGAATTATTGTTTTCATTGGAAAATTTAATGATTACACGGAGAAGATATATAATTATTTTCTTATTTTTAAAAATAAAAGAAGAAGAAGTAGTTGGTCGAATGTTTACTATGCTACAAAAAATAGGTAGGTACGCAGGCATAATTCTAAATAGTGATTTTTCAAAATCATTTAAAATATTATAAAAGTAGGTATTAATGTTTGAAAAAACTATAATACGCTAAATCGTAGAAAACGTAGAAAAACGAATGTGTTAAAAAATATGAAATCATTCCAATGAGGTTTTCACATAGCTCATTACGATCGCTGTATCGGGAAAAAAAATGGTGTAAATGTCAGCGCCGAAACATTTTTTTTATGTAGCTTCTCGGGCAATTAACAGGTACTATGTCAAATATTAATTTGACATGCACCCAATAACAAGTTGCCACATTTTGGAGACTTACGATATTTATCGTCTCACATATCCAGACTGAAAGCACAATTAAAAACTGTGAAATTTGGATCAGCAGTCAGATACCTAACCAATTGAGCCACGAAGGCGACAAGATTTTGTGAATTTTGCACGAAATACTGCATATGGAATGAAAATAATTACAATTATTGCAAACGTTTCATTGGAGCTTTTATAAGTGATGAGTTAATATCATTTTTTTCCAACATAATAGTGTTATCAACTAAAGAAAACCAAAAACGCGTGAAAAGTAGATAATTTTAAGAATTTTCACAAAATATTCTATACTATTATGATTTACGACTATCCCAGTGAAAACATCTCAAAGATAAAATCACAAAAAAAAATTGTTTACTTTTAAAAGATTTGATGATTTTTTATAATATTTTTTTACATATTTATTAAAATAAAACTAGGGGTCTGCTTGTCTTTCAAATTTATTTTAGAGTTTTAACTTGAGTACACCTACGCATCATTGAAGATTTATTGTCAAATCTAGGTAAAATTTGTGTAACCATTCATTTGTATAATCAGAATGTTGTTTTGGTTTCGGGAGTGGTTATTTTTACATTTTCAATAATATCAACATTCCATTATGACTTTGGGTTGATTAGAGTTTTTTTAATTCAATCGCCACAAACATTGACAATAGAAACAACCTTCTAATACCTTAACAACTAGTAAAATTACGCAACGCACTGCACAAGTTTCACTATAATAGCTATCAACTATGTAGTATCAATTCCTGAGTTCCCTTGCGCCTACAAATCTGCGTTAATAAATGAATGCGAATTATGTAGGTAACACAGCAAATCGTAATCGACGAATCCAAACTGAATTTGAAGCACTTTATCAAACAGTTAGTTTGTCAGTTAAACAGTATTTGGTTAAGCCAATTTTAAAGTTATACCTTTTGACAAGAAGTCACAAATCTTTTAATAACTGACAATTTCAACATTAAACTAGTTCACTTCAGGTGTAAATTAATAAAGTTAGCTATGTCTAACGTCGTTTTATTCTCGCGAGTTAACTAGTCGGGACAAAATTTGCTATAAATATTGGTTATTTAAATAAATAATGACTGTTAATTACAATAAATGATTTTTATATTTTCTTGAATGCAAAGCAAGACATTGTGAAAACTCGATACGATTAAAGTAATAGATTAAACTGAAAAGTATTTCATGCAAATAATATAATACTAAGATTAATGTTTTACTACCGACCATTTAGATAATTTTTAATACTATTTACATTGTCCATTGTGTACGTCAATTCATGTATACGCCGACCGTTGTGGTACAGTTGGTAAGCCGTTCGGTTTCTGTGCGGGCGTCCTGGGTTCGATTCCCAGCAGAGGAGAATTTTTTTAAAATTCATTTCTCTCGCAAATATTGCTTCTCTGGGCTGGAAACACAGGTTGGTTGGAAGAAATTATCATACGGCAATGAATTCGCCACTTGCGCAAGGTGCAAGAAATCGTTTTATATTTTACATTATTAATTTCTACATACCAAACAGACGAGCAAGGCACACCTCAACGTTCTTTTTAGACAAAAACGCCGCTCAGAATTCGCCACTGTACCGATGCCTTAACACATAAAATTATTTGAAAAGTATCAGTTCCGTGGATATATTCTGTATGTCCAAGACCCATTTTAAGAGCCACATAAGACAGGTACATATAATTCATTGTTTTGTTATCAGCAGTGTGTACATGATGTAACATTAAAGCAAAGGTGGGCTGATTAAGTTTAGTTTCAATTACTTTTATTGTTCGTATTCATTTTACTGTTATAATTTTAATTTTGTACCTTGTACGTATTTTTTTTAAATGAAAATATTCAGATCATTTCTCTGTTAATTTGTTACGTATCCAATAAAGACAAAGTATAAAAATAACAGCCCCTTATATATGTTACCTACTGAGACCCTTAAAAATTCTTTGCTATAATTGATCGAAAACAATTGTTACCTTGAGAGTTATTTCAAAATTAATAAAAAAAAAGATTCATTGAATCTAAAATAGTTTTCTGTATTTTATTTTTATTAATTCTAAGCCAAAGACCAAAGATATACTCCCACATGGAGGTTCAGTGTTAATCGTTTTTAAATATTTATAAGCACATTTAATATCAGCCAAATACCTGAATTTACATAGGTATCAGCACTGATTTAGAGCTGTCTTGAAAATTTACTTTTTCTAAATCAAAATTACATTTTTTTATAGTTATTTCACCAACTTTAAAAAACGATTGGCTCAAAACTGTTAAATAGCTGCAAGCTTGAAATATTTAGAAAAAAAACACGATAATTTTATTAATAAGTATATAATTAGTTGTACAGCGTGTTTTTTCAAACAAAACATAAAAAAACGATTCAAGGCGGAAAACAAAACCGTAGACTGAATGTCGATTGTCCATAATACTTTAAAAAATAGAGTGTTATATTCGAATTAATTATACGACATAAACATATGCGTGCAAACAAATTAAATCGGTTCTGTTGCACAATTAAGTATCGTGTTTTTTTGGGACAGTGCAGTAAAAAATAGAGAAATGTTGCGTACGATTGCTTAAGCAATGCGAAACAGTTCCTATAATTTATATGGAATTTTCAAATTCAAGGTCTCATTTTTTGTTAAATCGTCCCAAAACGCAATCTTTTCGATGAGAATATTATTTAACCAAGTAGTTACATATTATATACACTTTGCAGGATTCTGTATGATTTGACGACATCTATACAAATAGCAGGTACAAGTAGATACATATTATCTTCATTATATAATCAAGGTGAAATAACTTCCTGATTAAACTTGACCCAGCACAATAATATTATGCACACCTGAGTCGCTTTTATTGAAAGGGTCGGTGGCTTCCAAATTGTTTAAAGAATTTATACTATTGGAAGGCAAATTATATTTTGATATAAAAAAATAATCAATATGTGCCCCAGCTTCCAAAAACCGTTATGAATTTCTATTCTTAGATGATTCGCACAAATCCAGGCAATTTTCATTTTAATCCACACATATCTACATCATTCTCAAGTTCCTAAATCAAGAATATAAAAAGTTGTTAGCAAAATTTCTAAAATCCTTTTTTTATTTACAAAATGATGTTTTACGTAGGTGTACGCACTTAATTTATTTAAATAAGGTTAATTTTAAACGGATTGTTTAAAATTAATATAAAGTTTCCGGTGATTGATAGGTGCATGCATGTGAAGCGACAATTTGATAACAGACCTGAAATTCAATGAAATTCTGGCAGACCCTATGTATTAGATGGAATGATAATGTCATTTTGTAGATCTATCTTCTGTTGAAGTAAAAACAACATGACAAACGAAATTATGTAAGTACAGTAGGTATGATTTTAATGAGCCTCTGATTTTAATTATGATTACGGGTTATAATGCCAAAATGAATGAATGAACAATGAACACACATCATCAGATTTTTAATTTCATGACAATTCTTCGTTTTCAGAGACGGCAATGGGAGTGAGCAAGACAACCCAGGACCGCAGTGGCTACGAATACGCCATGGCTGTGATGAAGATGTGCGACATCCTTCACATCAGACACACAAAGGTTTGGCTCAGACCAGACATCCTCTTCAACCTCACCAACTATTCCAAGGTTCAAACTAAGCTGCTGGATGTCATCCATGGACTCACAAAGAAGGTATTCTTAATCAAATCGATTGATTTTAAATTGAATTGTTGATGCTATATATTATTTAATTTGATGATGATGAATGAAACTTCGTGGCAAAATAAGTATTATTTCTGACATAATCCATAAGAATGAAGCTTTATTTTGGTTGAGTTTATATAATATATGCGATGTATTCTTTACATTAATAAGTTGATAACATTAAAGATCATTTCAGTCATAGTGCATAATATTCTGCATTTTTAAAATTAATTAGAACTATGCTGCTGAAATAATAAAATAAGTCAAAATGATGATAGTGTTATATGAAATATAAATCAGAATGATGATAGTGTTATATGATTTATAAATCAAAATGATGATAGTGATATATGAAATATAAATCAAAATGATGATAGTGTTATATGAAATATAAATCAAAATAAGTCAAAATGATAATAGTGTTATATTAAATATAAATCAAAATAAGTCATAATGATGATAGTGTTATGTGAAATATAAATCTCGAATATGAAAATAATTTAAATAATAATGCAAAAAGCATTCATGCAAATGTATTTACTAGGCACTTGTAACACAATAAACAATACATACTTTTATTTTTTTTTATTAAAAAAAAACATTTTGATATCCTTATTCAAAGTTTAGTTTGTGGATCAAGAATTCATGAAAGGTAGGCCTTCAAAGTATTTATATATGTATATTTATAAATTATTAATTAAAAGTACTTGGTATCCGTACTATTCGATTTGATTGATTATCTACTCAATTCGTGCAAGGCACATCGTCGGAATTATTCTATTGAATGAACGAATACTTTTTTTTTATTTTATTATCCATGAATATATCTTCAAAAAATATATACAAAAACCATTGATTAATTACAGGTTTATATCATTAAGGGATTTTAAAATAAATGGCGTATTACAAATACATAAAAACATAGATATATAATTGAATAAACATGTACAATGTACATATTCATTAATTTGCAAAGTTGAAATACTTAATATGTATCAATTTAATTGTCGATCAGGCAGAAAAATCGAAAGAAAAACAAGTTTTTCATATAGTTAATAGAATTGATTTATTTCGTTATGTCAAATCAGATTTCAACTTTTTCATTTGGAATATTTTCTTTACAAGTCTGCTAGTTAATCGACTTATCCTTAATTACCATATAACACTAAAATATATGTTTTAGTGGATATAATTACGGATATAAGTACCATGATAACTTAATGATATGATAACTTCTTTAAATATGATTAATTAACGAAGTTTAAACAATCATTTTAATACATTTCAATGTGTGTATGTAATCCGCAATTTGTTGTATAGTTTAGTCTATTGAATCGTATAGATACTTGACCATGAAATATTCCATATCGAGTATGGTTAAACGTCTAGGCATTGCTAACAATTATGGCTTAGATACCTTTATCATAAATACTTCAGCATATTGATCGTTAATTATTATCATTATAAAGTAATGTGATGGTAGATGAACTTTTGATTTTAATGATTGAGACACCAGTATTTAGATTCTAGGACTTCACATCATGTAGGTATCTGCTTCTTAGTTTGATAGTAATTTTTACAAAACGTTTTGTACCTGTTACCTATTTTTGGTTTTCATTAC
The DNA here is from genome assembly GCA_963576475.1 of Molanna angustata. Lineage (NCBI taxonomy): Eukaryota > Metazoa > Arthropoda > Insecta > Trichoptera > Molannidae > Molanna > Molanna angustata. Next base: position 27,703,044 of record OY754969.1, on the reverse strand, counting down.
TTTGTATTATTATTAATCCGTTATAATAACATCTTTATATTTCTTTAAAGTATATACTTCTTTATATTTCATATAACTTTTTCAATTGATAAGGTCCTATGACATATATTATGTGTGGTATTTATTTATTTATTTTATTTATCACACCATATTTATAATGACAACAATAAGTAGATTACTGCTGCTCAACTAGGAAATCCTGTTCTAGGGCTAGCAGTTTACAATTTATATTGACAATTATAATTATTAAGTATCACTCGGGTTTTGAATCCAATATATGCCGATTCTTCTAATTGAATCTTCATATTATATTGGCACTATTATAATAATTGGATAAAATATTTACTAAATTTATCCAATTATTGAAATAATTTACATTCAGATACTTTAAATGAAAGTTACCAGCCCCCCTAGACAAAGTGTCATTTAGCTCAAGAAAAGAAACGTGAAACGATAACTCAATGTACGGAAGAGACAGTTGTCAGTCACGTGACACGTGACTGTTTATCTTTTCTTGTTTCTTTTCTTGAGCTATATGACACGTTTTCTAGTGGGGCAGGTTCGTTAAATTTTAGAGTATTGAGAAATAAATAAAATACTCACGATATTAATTAATATATTTTTGACATATTAACTTTTCAAACATAAGTACAATAAAAATTCACTAAATATTCAACATACGAAATTTCTAAGAAAGAGGAAAGATTTGCATTGAAGGGCGTCGCTTGTGAGTTCATTTAAATACCTCCATTGCGTCAAATTTAAGAAATATCGATGATCGCTGATTGGACGCTAGGAGGAGAATGCATCCATTTGACAGGGCAGTCGCTAGGCGCTGTGCCGCCACAGTCTTAATGGCTAAACGTTCGTCATGTTAAAAAATAAATAAAAAAAAAAGGAATCTCAAATCTATAGATTGCTTTTACAATATATGTGACTATTATAAATTACATCTCTGTAATAAGTAAATCATCTTATCCATTACAGTCACGTGACACACATTACAGTCACGTGTCACGTTTAAAAAAAATCATCTTATCAGTTGAATGCAGTTGAAATGAGATCGCTGTGAAGAATATTTAACAAGATGATGTACAACGGGGTAAAAAATGAGGACATTAGGAAGGAGTATAAAATAAAAACAAATATAATCAATAGAATGAAAGTGAACACGTTGAGATGGTTTGGTCACATGGGGAGAATGAATGAGGAACGTCTGACGAAGAAAATATACAATGCGGACAGGAATGGAATGAGAGGTCGGGGCCGTCCAAGAAAAGAATTGCTCGACCATGTGAACGATATTCTGAAAGAGAGAAATGTAAGAAGCTTGAACAACAGACGAACATGTATGAGACCATGTATGAATATAGATGAGGCGATAGTTGCGATAGGTGATAGTCAGGATAGAAAAATGTGCCGTTCGATTCTCTCTGCCCCGTTAGAGACATGGCGTGATAGTAGGTATGTATACATGTAAATAATACTATTCTCTATGGCTTTGTAGTTGTAGTAAGTAGATGTTCATTTCTATGCTTACGGTGATTTCTTATTAATATAACAATACAATTTTTTTTCTTCGAGACGAAAACACTGTTAAATAAAATATGATAGTTTAGTTTTTCAATTACATATTCGTCAAATTCTCGCTTTTTTGCTTATTAGTGGAATCAATTGCAGATTGGCAGTTAATTCACCGGTTAGTAATTAAATTTAATATCTGAATTAAGAAAATTTAATAACGAGCATATTATTTTTGATTACGAAATCTAATATCATCTCATTCGTATGCCAGCGATATTTTTAAAAGCTCTACATAGGTTTAAACATCAGTGGTTGTCTTGAAACTTATAATAGCTGCAAATTGCTTTTTAAAATATTTCCTTTTAAGTTTCACCTTTCTTAATGAATATTAATAGAAACACCCTTTAAGCTACATTAAAAAGACTTAAAGTAAATTTATTATTATTACCGATTTGGAAAAAATATTGTGTTGGAATCTTTACTGTACATAAAACATAACAATATTATAAATTAATCCTATTTCGCTAATTTAACTGATAAATTAGAACTTTGTACTTTATTAAGCGAAAGTATAAATAACAACTCGGAAAAAAGGAAAATACACATTATGTGTTTGTGTTTATTATGAATAAACGAGTGGGTTGTGGCCAACACTAAACTTCTCACTAACAAGTCACTCTACAGAGTACTGAAATTTTGTATGGAAAATATTCAGCAAATAAAATTATTTTTGAATAAAATATTTTGTTATAAAGCTTGATAATTTTTCAAAGCCATTTTATGAAAGTGAGGTGCCTTTTTACCAATTTGAAAATAATAACTTCATATTTTAAGTAGCCTGAGCTTAGAAACAGGACACTTAGAAATATTTACCAGTTAAAAAATTAAGAAGCAAAAATCAGATATCCTTCAAAACCTAATGGGGTCTAAACGAGTATTAGATGTACAAATTTGCAAAATTTGAAAAGAATCGTATGAGAACTTTAGTCTATAATCAATAAAGTAAAATAAACACGCCGTACATAGCACACAGTATATAGTACATAGCATATTGCACATAGTAACTTTCAGAATACAATCTCAGCATAACAAAAAAAATAATAATCAAATTGATAATCTGCAATAAAAAATAACATTGAATATTGCGAAACTGAATATAACTCCCCACTATATTCCCTTGGGTTATTGAAGAGTAAAAAAGGGTTGTTCACGCATTATGTATATAAAAAAAATCTATAGTTATTTCTTATTGACAAAAAAATAATGACCATGTTGGTACCTATGAACTGTTATAAAATAAATGAAATATTACAACACATTTTGTTTTCGTACATAGGTTATCAAGAGGAAGAAGGAAGATTTCGCCAAAGGTCTTACCCCCTCGTCAGCCAGCATCCTTGCAGAGAACCAAAAGAAAGAAGAGGCTGAGGAAGCTGCCAGAGAAAGAGCCAACCAGGTTAAGGATAAGACTGTCATCGAAGGTCTGTCATATGGACAATCAGTCGGACTGAAGGACGATCTCGACGTTGATGAAGATATTGGAGAAAAGAAAAGATTGGCCTTCTTGGATCTGTTACTGGAGAGCTCACAGAATGGAGTTGTTATCACCGATACAGAAATCAAAGAACAAGTTGACACAATTATGTTCGAGGTAAGAAATGAAATTTGAATTATATTATTATATAAAGAAATTTAAATAAGTTACCTTTTCATAATACTGTATTTTGCATATTATACTATCATGCCATTGTCCTATTTGGGTTGACAGAGAGAACCGAACGCCAGACTAATTTTTCCTTCATTCACTTCCATGCATCGTCTAATACTCGCTCTTCTATTATTTATACTTCTTACATCTTTATCCTTCACTTTCCCATTTATAGATTATGCAAACATTTGAAAACGTTGGAATTTCAGGGTCATGATACAACAGCAGCCGGAAGCAGCTTTTTCCTGTCTCTCATGGGTATTCACCAGAATATCCAAGATAAGGTCATAGAAGAGTTAGACCAAATCTTCGGCGATTCCGACAGACCAGCTACTTTCCAGGATACTTTGGAAATGAAGTATCTTGAGAGATGTCTAATGGAGACCTTGAGAATGTATCCTCCAGTGCCAATCATCGCCAGACAGATTAAGGAAGATCTGAAACTAAGTATGTTTTGAGATCACTTTTTAAAATTAGCTGTTGATGACAAAACTAATGGAATAATTCATAATATTTATTCACTTTTCAATTCCATAGTTAATTTAACAATATATTTTGGACTTGAATATTTTAAATCAATTTTATAGTGAAACTCACTCACGCGAGTGTAATTATTCTAAATAAATATAAATACCGGTTTAATAATTCGATTATCGGCAGAGACACGGTTTTTAATCGTGTTTTCAGTCTGGATCTGTGAGACGAATATAATTAGAAGTCTCCAGAATGTGGCAACTTGTTATTGGGTGCGTGTTAAATTAATATTTGACATAGTACCTGTTAGTTGCCCGAGAAGATAATAAAATAAAACTTAATAGGTGTAATGTGTAAAAAAATCGTAATAACAAATAGGTTCGTATATTTTAATATTATATAGATAATAATTTGCATACATAATATGTAGGTACCAATAAAAGAGGTGGGTACTCAACACTTGATTTTCACTGCAAAATACTCTGTTTCCACAATGTACATTTAGATTAAAATTAAGCGACTGCCAGACTCACGTCATGTTGTATAGGCTAGACTTACGTCATAAAGGCTATTTTTTCTGTAAAAGCATACCACAGCAGGAAACAACGATTGAATAATATTATGAACCCTGAGTAGTGGTGGCTTTCTGAGATAAAAATTAAATTATAAAATTGTTATTTTTTTGTTAATTTGGTATTCGCTGGGTCTTGGTCTAATTCATACGAATTTAAAATACGTAATTCCTGCCTATCCACTCAGCCAGACAGTCATTCTGAACCTTTTTTTACGTATATGAAAAATATTTATTATTTGTTAGGTATAAACCAAAAGCGCTTTGGCAAAAATTCAATAAAAGTTTTTAATTATACTGTAAATTACATACTAATTCCATCCATTTTCCAAGGTAAATGAAAGATTCTAATTTGTTTACTAATTGCCTTGATTAACACACAGGATTATGTCAAATACTGAATGAATGTTGTGGTAGTTTAAGAGGAGATATAAACCTAAACACTCTCAGACAATGTTAAACCTTGTGTTGATTTTATGTTATTTTTTTTGTGTTTCTAAAATATACACCGTAAGCATTTTCAACATTTATTTAGTGAATTCTCGTCACACAATTTAAAATTCAGCGTGAATTCCCCTTAAGAATATTAAATATATATCTTTTATTGATAAACTTTTTTTTTATTATTTTTTTTTTTTTACATCTCAATAGAGACAAAGTTGGGAAATTGTAGAAGAACCAGGAACTCGAGGCACCTACAGGGCTTACGACCTGTCATCGGCTGGTTTACGTGATCACTTTATGCGCTTGCGCAACGTTCACCAATTATGCCTTCTTATTGAGTTCCCTTATCTATAGTATTTTTAAATATAAAGTATTTTTGTTCGATTTTTTTTGTTGATCGAATGATTTATGTACATCAATTTCTATATTTATTTATTTATATCTCTTGTAATATATAGGAATTGAGTTCCAAGTTATTTAATTCTTTTCTACACGTATAATGAAGCTTATCGCGTTTTTTGTGACAGTTTAATATTCCAATGTTTATCCAAGGTTTTAAAAATCTTGCCTTGTTTTGTCTTCTTTTGTATACGTACTGTTAACTATATGTTTTTTAGGCTCGGGTCATATTTCTTTTTTTTAATCCAGAATTAGTGTTTTTTCAAATCAATTAACTGTTTTTTACAGAGTCTGGTCATGTTCTTCCTTCTGGAGCAACAATAGTAATTGGCACATACAAGATCCATCGTCTTCCAAATATTTACCCGAACCCTGACACATTCAATCCAGATAACTTCCTACCTGAGAAGTGTGCCAACAGGCATTATTATTCCTTCATCCCTTTCTCAGCTGGACCAAGGAGTTGCGTCGGTAAGTAAATACTTCAATTACAAAATCAATATATGTACACTGATTACAACAATGAGAAAATGAAGGATATTATTGAAAGACGTAGAAGGAAAATCGTTTAAGAATTATTTGTTTTTTTTTCTTTTTTGTGCAGATTAAGACGAAGTTTTGCGGTATATTGGGTATATTAAAAAAAATATTCAAGTAGGTAGTCTAACACCCATATTCAGAGATAAATAAAGAGAAAAATTGAGGCCTGAGGCCTCCTCAACCCTCATATTTGTCTCTGAATACCGATTGTCTTCTTCTTTTCTTGCTTGCACTGTCTCAACTTATTACCTTCATTGGCTATTGGGGTCGGGTCTTCTCATCCTCAGGTTGTATACTCTGTTGGATTTTGGAGCAATTATTTATCCATGTGTTATTTGGTCTTCCTCTAAGGATGTAAATGGGTCAAATAATCTAGTTCTATTTATTAGGTGTGTCAATCAATAGTTTGTGCCGAAGTTTTGCTCTTACAAGTCCCTGAAATCTTTACAAGCTTCATACTTTAGTTCATATGATATGAATAATCGTTTATCTCATTTTTTTGTACAGGTCGTAAATACGCTATGCTGAAACTGAAGATTATCCTCTCAACAATTCTGAGGAACTTCCGTGTCTATTCCGATCTCACTGAAGCTGACTTCAAACTTCAAGCTGACATCATTCTGAAGAGAGAGGAGGGATTCAAGGTTCGCCTTGCTCCTCGCAAAAGGGTTGTGGCGTAATGAATATATATTTTAAACTATATCTTCATTTTCTACGAAGACAGTTAAGTATCATATAGGATAAAAAAAAAACATAAATTTTTTTAACTCCGTGACAAATTATATTATAGTGATATCTTTTATTATGTTTTTTTATAGTGATATTATTTAACAATATATGTTGGGTTTTTAATATATTTGAAATAAAAATGAATTTTTATTATTTTGGTTTGTATAAATATGTAAATTTTGTACTGTTTATTATTTATAAATGGGTCGCGTATTTAAAATTATTGTAGGTATAGGTGCCTAAGTTTTTTTATTTGTTTTAATTGTAATTATTTTAATCGTATTTTTACATTTCTATGTACACTTGTGATGAGTAATTATTAAGTTTTTTTTTGTTTAATCATGAATATAAATATTCTTTTATATAATATTGTTATTGTATTATCTAGCACGTAATCTATATCTTACAATAGGTGATTTACTTTATATTATTACTCTTATGTAATAATAACCTTATTACCTGTTTATATACTCCTGATATAAAAATATTTTGAATATTGGTGAACAATGTAATTTTGCTAAGTTTAGTTTGTCGATCGACAATTCTTGATAGAACTCCATTGTACGTTGATATGTTATAAAAAATATAAAAATACTTGGTAATTGTTCTATTGTGTTTATTTGATTATTGACGCGTTTCGTGCAAAGCACATCGTCAGAATAATGCTCTACAAGACTGAGACTAGTGGTTATATACAAAATTTACATGGCAGGTGTATAAAAATGTTGGTTTTTGAACGGTTGAAAAGAAGTTATATAATGCAAATGAATCTATACAAATCTACGTTTTAATACAATGAATGTAGTTGGGTCACTGGTTGTAGTCCCCTGTGTCCATTAGGCCTGTAACAAAAGGAAACGACAGCAGTAAAATTCGAAAGGTAAATAATATTGTATTTATTGGTTTATTGTTATCTTTTAAGTGTGGTTAAAACCAATGTATTTCATAGATATTTGGTAGTTATAATTACAAACAGTTTAATTTTAATCTTAATGTATTTAACAACAAAGGAAGGTATATGTCTGTCTAACCTATCGGTTTCAATAATGGTGAATATATATGATCAATTTGTTTATTGATGAGTAACAGAGTAAAAAAGGATCCACAAAAATTACTCATCAATAAACAAATTGATCATATATATTCACCATTATTGAAACCGATAGGTTAGACAGACATATACCTTCCTTTGTTGTTAAATACATTAAGATTAAAATTAAACTGTTTGTAATTATAACTACCAAATATCTATGAAATACATTGGTTTTAACCACACTTAAAAGATAACAATAAACCAATAAATACAATATTATTTACCTTTCGAATTTTACTGCTGTCGTTTCCTTTTGTTACAGGCCTAATGGACACAGGGGACTACAACCAGTGACCCAACTACATTCATTGTATTAAAACGTAGATTTGTATAGATTCATTTGCATTATATAACTTCTTTTCAACCGTTCAAAAACCAACATTTTTATACACCTGCCATGTAAATTTTGTATATAACCACTAGTCTCAGTCTTGTAGAGCATTATTCTGACGATGTGCTTTGCACGAAACGCGTCAATAATCAAATAAACACAATAGAACAATTACCAAGTATTTTTATATTTTTTATAACATATCAACGTAAATGTAATTTTGGTTAAAAAATAAACAGACAATTTGATAGCTTTGTTTTTTTATTTGTTTCTTTGTACAACTTTTGTTTTAAATGCAAATTCTTGTGGTTTTAAAACTCTCGAGCAACGGAGAAAATTCTTTTATTCATATTTAATTACAATTATTTTTAAAACCTTTTTTGCTTGTTATTTCTGAAGTCTTTTTTTACTATGAGAAACCGAGAGTAAAAAAGATGTCGTTAGAAATTCATAAAGCTTCTAATAATAGAAACTGAATATATGCGGCTTTATCACAGAAAACATGTTGATCCAACTATCAATTTGTTCAAGAGAATTTATATATTTCTTTCTTTGACCTTATTCATGGTTTATACGGTCTATATTTTGCACGGTTTGTTTAACTTTGAGGTCAAAAAGCATCATCATATCGGCTTCGCGGCGCATATGTTATCCAACTGTCGATTTGTTCAAGACGATTTATTTCTCTTAACAAATCGATATAATTTCAAACCGCATATAGGCCAGGTCATGGCTAGGCTAGGTCAGGTGAAGTAAAAAAACACATATTTTATATCTGGATAAACTCAGAATTCTGAGTAGATGAGGGAAATTACGAATTATTAGGGGAAAATAAACTCAGAATTCTGAGGGTTCCTCAATTCTCATTTTTTGTCTACGATTCATTAATGGAAATCAACTGTTTCAATTCTACAACGATTTTTATCAGATCCGCTCGGTAAATATATTTAGTCAAATATTGAAACTTTCCTTTTTATTTAAGTAGGAATATATTTGTTTTTTACATTTTTCGTTACCTATCAGTTAATTTTTAAGAAAATTTAAAATATAGAATTTAATAAATGTCATTATTAAATATCGTTAAATAAATGTCATTATTAAATATCGTTATGCCAACAAATCTTAATAAAAATATTTATTTGACAATAGCCTTAATAGGACCCAATGTACTTGTTATAAATTTTAATTGAAAACAAAACATGGCCCGAAATTACTTTACCGACGAAACGCTAAACGAAGAACGATTGGAATTAAAGGGAAAAGGATGCATGAAAGAAAAAAAGTTGGCGGATTTGAGACAAGAGATACTGAAGGACTACGAAGACTATGATTTAACTGAATTAAGACGGTAAGTATACATCTTTATATCTTAAAATTAATGACAAATAATAGGTAATAAACCCTTTTTGCACCCTGCGCAAGTGGTGAGTATATTACCATATGGTAATTACGACTAACATAATTTTTGATTTTGAGAAAGTATTCTTGTAAGCTATTTTATCACATGTGTATTTTAACACTTAACAAAAGAAAATTCGTCTTAGTTTTTAGTAAAAAAAATAACACGCTGCTGTCATCACTCTTGATAAATTGATCGAAATATAATTAAAAACAACTTTTAAAATTACTCTCAAAACATTCAATAAACACAAAAGAAACTTAATTTAATCGTATTATAACTTGCTTTCGTGCTTAAAAATATGACCATATTATATTTATTTAACAAATTTATGTAAACAAATATGATATTTATTCAAATCATGGGGAAAATATTGTGAACTGCTATAAATGATAATTCAAAAATGTACCGCAAGCCAGCCCAACGGCGAGAAATACTAATAAGTGCATTTATGAACTTGACAGCGCTTAGTGACGACTACGATTTGTCGTCACGGGCGTAAACAAAGGCGAGAATAGCGAAGATACGTTGTCGGATCTCGACTATTTTACTGACTTGGCCTGCTGTGTTTCCAGCCCAGAGAAGTAATATTTGTGTGAGAAATAAATCGACGAGCATGTATGATGAGGAATAATCGACGAGCATGTATGAGACGATGCATGGATGTAAAGGAAGCTAGGAATGTATGCAAAAATAGAGGAGTATGGCGCTCGGTTCTCTCTGCTTACCCCGTAAGGGATATGGCGTGATGGTATGTATGTATGTAATAAATTAAAATGAAATTATTTATTTATTTATACATTTTCTTAGCCCGCCAGTGTACATAAAATATAATTGTACACTGGCGGGCTTATTGCCATTGGGCAATTTCTTCCAACCAACCAGAGTTAATCAAATAAATTCTGCTCCTCTGCTAGCGATCGACCCCAGGATGTTCCTATTCGAAATAATAAACATATAGTTATATAAATTTACAATTTACACTACCAAGATAAATTTTTTCGATATTTATAATTAATATTTTTTTTAAAGAATGAAAATGTCCTTGTAGTAAAAAGTACATATACATCCTCATACATTCCCATAATTAAGCATAAATGCTTGTGCTATAGGTGAACGAAATCGGTCGTGGCAGGATTCGAACTCGCGACCACTGGATTTCAAGCCCAGCGCGCTAGCCGCTCTGCCACCACCCATCTAAATTTGAATTGAAACAAATATTTGGATGATTTTGGAATATACAATAGCCCAATTTTCAATCATTTCTGGCAAGCATTAGTAGTCTATACAGAACATTATACAGAGTTGTACACATAACTCTGAAGTTTCTATAAAATATGATTGCTATATTAAAACCTAAGGATAATAATTGATGTTTTAGATTTCGACAACCGCATTATGTATGCGTTGTGAATGAACTTAGAGAATCTGGGTTCGTTGAAGCACCGAAATTTATCGAAGAACTGTTTGAAGAAAATGAAAAAATTATAGCTTATGATGATTTAGAGATTACGCGCAGTTTAAAAAGTTGTCCAACCTTTCTGGACGTACTGAGAGATATCCTCGAAAAAGCAGAAAATGCCAAGAATCAAAGTAAGGAGACCATTTTTCTTTCGTTTGATAATTCTTTGACACATCGGTAGAGAATAGTGATGTATTTAAACTGTCGATTCAAACCGATTACATAATTCCATGATTTTAGTATATTAATGGAATATGTTTTTCACAAATAAGGTTTAAATTTTTATGTATTAAAATGATCACATTAATCAGCAAGAGATTTTCCAATATTTGTAGGTAGGAACTTACCCACCAATGAAAAATTATATTAAGTAAAAAATTATAGTTACTTGATTGATAAATTCATGCTTGTTTAATTGTAGAGACTGGAGATTTACCTGATACGTAAAAATAAATTATATATTACTGAAATTAATTGTTTCATCTTGTTAAACCTTCTTTGGATATTTTTTTATGAATACCTACTTAAACGACCTAAAAAAATTAATTTTTGGTAAACCAAAAATCATTTCATTTATAATATCAGTCACTAAAATTGTTCCTTAAGTCGTTCCGTGATCTATCCATGGTGGGAAAATTATCTGAAATAAACAATCAGGCGTTTGCTATGGCAGGACCAAATAACCATGGAACTAGTTCCCACATACTCTTAAATAAACCGAATATATTTCTTCCATTTAAAGATTTTCAGATTTGTATTGAGAGCAAAAACGATACATAGTAGGAAATCAATTTTCAGCACCCTAAAGGTGAGATATTTATGAAAACGGTGCTATTTAAATTATCCAAATTATTATGATCATGCGAGATATAAATAAAGCTATGTATAAAACGAAAAAATCAAAAGAAACGACAAAAAAAAACTAGGGACGATATATCTTGTAAGTATGGTATATGAAGGATGCATAGAAAATGGACTTATAATTAATGCCAGCAAATCGAAGGTAATGGTCTTTGAAAAGAGTGAAAGCAGAACAGTGTGTCGAATAAAAGTAGAGAGTGAATGGCTTGAACAAGTCGACGACTATGTCTATCTGGGTAGTATGTTCCAACGGAATGGACGGCCTGATAAGGATATTGAAAGAAGAGTTATGGCAGGAAACAGAGTGAATGGAGCACTTAGACCAGTTATGAATGATCGCAACATATCAAAAGATGCTAAAGTTGCCATTCATAACGCAATCGTAGTGCCAACCCTGACGTATGCAAGTGAGACCTGGACATGGCAGAAGTCGCACGAAAGCAGAATAAATGCAGTTGAAATGAGATCGCTTAGAAGAATTTGTAACAGAACGATGTATGACAGAGTTCGAAATGAAGATACAAGGAAAGAATGTAAGATGAAGAAAGATGTAATTAACAGAATGAAAGTTAACACATTGAGATGGTTTGGCCACTTGGAGAGAATGAATGAAATACGCCTGACGAAGAAAATATACAAAGCTGACAGGAATGGAATAAGAGGTCGGGGGCGCCCAAGAAAAGGATGGCATGACCATGTCAACGATATTCTGAAAGATGGAAATGTAAGAAGCGTGAACAACAGACGAACGTGTATAAGACGATGTATGAATGTTGATGAGGCGATGAATGTGTGTCAAGATAGAAAAATGTGACGTTCGGTTCTCTCTGCCTACCCCGTGAGGGACATTGCGTGATGGTATGTATGTATGTATGTATGTACGATATAAAAATAGAGTAATACATTGCACCATTTGCCATATTTGAAGGACTTTCACAAAATAAATGTCAATAGTAAAAGAAACAAAAAAAATGTATTATAGCATTACGTTTGCAATTGACAATTAAAAATTATTGAATAAACAAAAAAAAAAAATATTGAATAAACAAAGCTTGCATATCTTTAAAATAACACATCTTAAAATATATCAATTTATTAATATGAGAGTATAACAAGGTCTTTTTTCATGGTAAGTATATACAAAATTTTCACAAATAATTTTTATTTTTCTTGGGCCTTCGGAATTCAATTTGAGATTGACTTTTATAGAATTGAAAAATTAATATTTGTACCATTTTTGATGCCATTATGATAGGATGAAAATAAAACAAAAAAATATAATATCACGAGAATCGAGACCTGGACCTGATGGGGTTTATTATTTTACATTTTATTTTAGGTTTTCACATTTTATTTCAGATTATTATTACGTATATTATTAGGTTAATTTCCAACCCTAAGGTTGAATTGTATATATTCAAGGTATCAAAAATATATGAATTTTATAAATCTGAGAAGGTAAAAGACCGTTGCTTCGAGTTGTTGTGTCTAAAGAATTCGTTTTTTTTCCAGAAGATAAAATTAAAGAAAGTACCGAACTAAGTATCGGGGCTCATCGTATTTTAGATATGGCCGTAGGAAAAAGCTATTATATTGATCCTATAGAAAAAGGTCCAGCCAAAGGAAAAGGATGGTTGTGGCTTGTAAGGAGGTTACTGCTTGTTTCCTTTGGACTGGCTCAAGAAATACAGATTGACGGAGGACAGCGAGAGGCTGAGGCCAGATTTTTATATGGTAGATTTCTTCTGAAAAATTGTAAGTTTATCTTTCAACCCAAATAAAATATTAGTACATAGTTAGAAAACCCCTATTCCACATAAATAAACTATTTTTACACTCTGAAACTTCTAGCTGTGAAACTATCAGAATTTGTGTATTCCCGATGTCAATTCATGTTAAAACTGTTTTCAAAACAATTTTTTATTTCATACAAAGTAAACAATAATGCAAAGTACACTTATTGCATATAACCAGGAGTATTTTTTTTTTTATAACAACATTTTAGCGTAAAAAAACTTTGAAATGAGTGTCCTCAATTGTTTTCTATTTACTTGTTCAATTCTTAGCGTTGAGGTCTTGAAAATATCCATGCACATTTATAACTTAAATTTCCGATTATCCTTACTGTATTTTATTGAAAATATCTGTTTATTGAGCTATATAAGATAAATGAAAATAAAGATGCGATATGAGTTATTGAATTTTCATTCCAGTTTTCGTAAGTTGAAGGAAATCAGTTTATTAAATTTCACAACCGCGTGTAAATGATAATTTTCTATCGCCTTTTATTTCATTCTATCGCCATCTATTTATAGGTACTATAAACTACTTCAGCAAATAAGATCCAATAAATTAATGTGATTATGTGTACATATTTACCTTAACCATGCATAATAAATCAATTAAATTGTACGCCTATTAAAATATGTATTACATTATATTATTTTGTACTTAAATATTTTCATTTAAGTTCAAGATATACATATTGCCTGAGATCAAGGCGTTTACTTCCTTTTTTTTTTTTTTTTACAAAGAGTGTTTTTCATAGTTTGTCATCCTCGTGATCACCAAATTGTATCTATGTACATTATATTTTTATACATATTTAGTTAGTAAGCATATGAATTAATCTGACTTGTGTCGACCTTCCTTTCATAAAGATCCCGAACAAGATCCTCAAACAGCGGCAACACATTTGATACAAGCTCGACGTATGTCTTTAGGAATGGTAAATATTTTTTTATACATTAAATATTTTCATGTGTCAATTATTGGTGGTTCCATTTTTTTTAATAATTATGAAAAATATGTATTTTAAAGGACAAATGGAAATTTAAAGAGGGTCATGGTGACTCGGAGCAAACATTGTTCTGTGCCGTATGTTTGCTTTTGAGGGACATGTATTTGAAGATTTGCAAAGAGTTGAAGGTTCTAAATATCCAAGAAGCACTAAGAGCAAGTCAATTGGCTGTCAAAAGAGCTTCAGAAGGTAAGTAAATCTAAGGAAAGAAATTGGCAGTATATTTGTTTTTATACTATGTACATAAAGATTAATAAATAAACAGTATATCTGTGTGTGTTTATTCTACTTCATCGAAATAGACTAAAGTACTCATTCGATTATTTTCAAATTTTGCATATTTGTATATCAAATAATCGCTTAGACCCCATAAGATAAAGTCATGGAACTTATGTAAATTTGATATATTTATTTTAAAATTGCTAAAAGTCATATCACTTTTTTAAAAAATATTAAATATTGTTGTAATCAAAAATAATTTAATAAACTCTTTTCATGAAAAAGCTGAAAATTCCCATACAAGATTTGAATACTTCAAGGTAGTGAGGAGTACAGCGTTGGTCACAACCCACTCGTTCCTATAACACAGTATATTCGCAAACTAGTAAAAACTCTGGTTTATTGCAAAATAGGAATGTATTGAAATTAAATATCTAATGCTAAAATATCTAAAATTAGGTAAGTAGATATGTATATTTTATAAGGAATATAATTATTGATTACTAATTTTCTGATTTCCTTATTAATCTTGTGCAGCAAATAAAGAAGAAAAATATGCAGAAGCTATTACCGAGAGAGGTCAATGTAACATATTGTTATTTCAATTTAAAGCTGCACTTGATGATTTCAACGAAGCTCTGGCCATTCAAGTCAAACTACAGAATATTGAAGGAATATGCGAAGCGCTGATCAATGTAGCATTAGCCTTACAAAAGTAGGTTTTTTTTATTTAATAATTTATATAAATACAAAAAAATGATTCAAACAATAATTGAACAATTTAAAATAAAAGACATAATACAGAAAAATGCTGGTATAAGGGTGCTAAAGATTATTAAAGTTAAGTTAGGTATATCGGAAGAAATATGTCATTACTAGAATGAAAGTGAACACATTTAGATGGTTTGGTCACATGGTGAGTATGAATGAGGAGCGCCTGACGAAGAAAATATACAGAGCGGAAAGGATTGGAATGAGAGGTCGTGGACGCCCAAGAAAGGGATGGCACGACAATGTATTTTACAATGACAACGATGTTTTGAAAGACGGAAATGTAAGAAGTGTGAGCAATAGACGAATACGTATGAGACGATGCATGAGTGCCAGGATAGAAAATGTGGCGTTCGGTTATCTTTGCCCACCCCGCAAGGGACATGGCGTGATGGCATGTATGTGGGTATAACTTTCGCCAAACATCTTGAAGGAGCTTCCTGTTGCACAGAGTGCGAATTTGTGTCTGTTTGCTTGGTTAGTTTACGTGCAAATCGCCCCCCTTCCCGGCAAAAAGTTCAAGATGTTTGGGTATAACTTTATTCAAGGGAAAGGGAACACTCTTTATATAAAGTTATTAAAATAAACAAACGCCTTGTTCGAAGAATTTGAGTACCTACCTTTAAACGATACCTTTAAACAATACTTAATATACTTATTTAACAAAAATAAACTATTTTTTTCAGGATGAAAAAGATTGACGAATCTAAAGAATTTCTTGAACAGATATTGGAGCTCGCACGAGAAAACAATCTCTCCATATGGCTGGCCAACGCTCATTGGAGGCTGGGAGAGCTGATGGTGAGGGGTGGTAGACCTCAGGAAGCCTCCGAACTGCTTCTCAATGCTTACGGATGCTTTGGTGGGGCAGTTATGCACGTTGGTAGTTTCTATTTTAAATAATATATTTAATTTTTAGTAAAAAAAAAATAATCAATTTCTTTTTATTTGAAAATAAAAACAGGGTAAACATAGTGTGTATGTTGGTAGAGTAATGGCTGCGTTCTTGCGTTGCACAAACATTTCATAGGGCTTGAAACGTGTCAGTTTTTACATAATTACAACAATCTATCAACAATCGCTTACATTAGAACAATATTACTCGTGTTTGTTGTTTTTTGGACTGTATTTTAAAACATGGATGCGACTGGTGTTAGTTGCACAACTCTCTCATATGCCGAGAAGTTTTGCTTTTATCTACTAGTCTATTTTCAACGAAATACCAATTCCAGATTCTTATTTATCTTTTCGTCCATGGCCATGATTTTGGAATTAAGGCTAGCTTATCACATACCTTACAAAGACCTTTGATATAATAATAAGTTAAATACTGCCGTATAATAAACGTCATGTTAATAAACGTAGGTAAGTATGTAGATTAAAAAAAGTATAAAATGATACTTTCCTTTTCTAGGTGAATAACGATACAACCATGGAAAAGAAAATTAGCATTGCAGATATAAGATCGAATTTATTTAATCGAAACACAATAATGTTTGCCAATGCAAAGAGTCGGAGAGAGACAATCAGATTGAATATAGAAGAATTTAAGAATAAGATAGTGTGCGGTCAAGAGACTACGGGATTCCTTTTGTCAACGAGACCAAGAAACATTGATAAAGTAATAAGTGGTGGTCCAAACGTGGAAAGACATCCAAGCCTCAACTTTTCACGTAAGCCTTTACATATACTTACAAATTTATTGTGATGTCTGAGACAAGAAAATCTTTAAATAAAAATCTTAAATCCTCACAACGCGCAAAGGATAGTCTTGAAAATGTCCTCGCAGAACGAAATAGCTAGGTATCGACAACTTTAAATTAAAATGTAGAGTCAAAAAAATATGATTTTTTCATTTTAATTTATAATGGTATTCTACTACATAAATAATTTGATTAAAAAATATCAAATACATCGCTTTAGTAAAAGACATTGGCATTCTCGTTAAATAATATACCTTATACTGCCCTTCATTATGTCAGCCACTGGCATAATTCCAAAATTTCAAAAAACGGTAATACACAGAGAATCGTAAAATATTTTTTTAAAGATAAAAATCGGCAATTGATGGTGGCATAGTCGATAAGCCGTTTGTTTGGTTTCTATGCGGGCGTCTTGGGTTCGATCCCCAACAGAGGAGAAATTTATTTAAATTAATTTCTCCTCTGTTGGGGGAACTAATATTGCTTCTCTGGGCTGGAAACACCGGTTAGTTGGAAGAAATTGCCATACGGCAATAAACTCGCCACTTGCACAGGGTGCAAGGAAGTGTTTATTATAATTATTTTATTCTTATTGATTATTATTAGAGGGACCTCCTCAAAGCCTGAATGGGTGAATTTATTTCCAATCGAAAGCTTGATCGGTGCTTTAGTTTCCTTTTATTTTGATCTTCTAAATAATTTACAGAAGGTACACATTAATCTGCGAATTCTTTTGAGGAATTGAGTAATGGTAATAATACTTACTTGAGTATTATTAACAAGTTGTCGGCCGGCGCCGTATAAAAAAAAAGGCTCTTTAATTATGTATTTTTACTGTAAACAGTTAACGAAGCTATTGACTTTAGCAGAAGAAAATCTAGCATAATTTTCGATGGAGTCAATGATAAAAAAATGAAAAGGCAACGAAGAAGAAAAACGATAACCATATCATATTTTCTCGACGATGGAGTGACTGAAGACGACACTAACGAAGGTGGTTTAATGATGACAACGTATTTGGAAAACACACACAGATGTGAATTGAGCCACTTGCGATGTATGTACGGAATTGCAAAAGGTACCTAAATATAGTGTGATATCTCATATTTTCTCTGTTCGTATTCGTGTTCTTCATTCTTGAAGGACGTGTCCATCTTGATAAGCCATTTCTGCGACAAAATATCTCCAGGCGATTCTGTTCAGTTTTTGGGCCGATGCTACCGAGATACCAGCAATACTTATTTTCTGGTGACTCTACAGAGAAGGAATTCGGTCCCGGGGAAGATGTTTTCCTATTTGGTGGAGACACCAAATTAGTAGGTAGGTTTTTAATCTGGATTTGTGAGGCGATTAGTATCGTAAGTCTCCAGAATTTGACAACTTCTTATTGGGTGCGTGTTAAACTAATATTTGACTTACCTGTTTGTTGCCCGAGAAGATAACACCTATAAAATAAATTAACTAAAACAACCTTTAGATTATGCAACAACCATTATGATATCTGAAATTGATATTGTATACCTAACTTCGAATAAAATAAAACTATTACTTAAGTAGGTATAGCTCTTCACAAGTAATCAATTTCATTTTATATAGGTAGGTATGTATCAACATACATACAATCAAATTTGGTTTGCGAAGTTTTTCTCATTTGACAATGAAGTGGCTGTGGTACCTGTCCATTTACAACAATTCCCTAGTGAAATGATTCCTAAAAGTACGAGACGTTCGGAATATTCGAATTTCTATTTTTTTTCGTCAGCAGTATCTAACTACTTATATGCAATTGACTTGGAGCTGTCGACAGTCTAATCTTTTACTGTGAGTAAAACATAAATAACACTCCCCACGCAACTAACTGGTCCCAGATCATAATCAATATAAATAATTAATTGTTTCTTTACTTAGTCGAATTCTGCAGGAAAAAAACAATTAACTACTTAAATCAGTTGATTGATTGCTTGTAAAAGTATTGTTCAAGTCTGTCCTAAGAAACGAGCCATTCGAAAATTAGAAAGTCATTTATTAAACTTTTTTAATTATAAATGATCCAAAAAATTTAGGAGTAAACATATCCTAAATAAGAGTTTGAATTATTATTTGTATAATTTTATCTAATGACTTTTGCCGTAATGATTTAGTTTGCTTTAATTCAGGTCAAGAGTTTATCGAAAAATACTTTCGGGAACTAGACAAATGCAACACTGTTATGGAATCTCGAGTTAAAATAATCGAGTGGAAACTGGAAAAGAATTCAAGTTGGATGGAAGAGCCAATAGAAGAGGTAGGCTTACCTGAAGAGGAAATAACGATATCTGTGAATGATTTGCAGGAAATGACAACAGAAAAAAAAGAATCGCATCACGGAGTTTCTTTTCTAGAAGGTGAAACTGATGTGTAAGATGTATCTTTATAAATGTGTTTTTTTCATATCCTATTATTTATCTGTGTACGCTACGCTGTTTACGCATTAAATACGTGACGATAAAACATTTTAGAAATGTAATCAATTAAACGGTTGTTATACCTTCTCTTTGGTTTTTTTTATTGTTATTTTTTGGGACACCTATGCATGAAACTGTGAAGTTTTTTAAATAGCCAATGTTGCGCATATTTTTACTTATTTTAATTTCAGGAATTAAAAATAGATGTCAGTATAATTTTTTCGTGTAAGTTCATACGCAATAAACTATTACAACTCGTTGAAAATATTATTATATAAATGAGAATTTTTTGTACTTATTAATAATGAAGTTTATTTCAATTTTTTTAAAAAAAAAACTTATTAACGGAGAAAAAGAACTGCTTCTTGCACTAAATTGTTTTATACATCACCGATAGATGGCCGTTGGGGATATTTCATACGTTTTACATATTTGATGTTAAAAAATTGTACAGATGACCGATAGATGTCTATGGTATATTATATTTTTATGTAATTTTCTGTATAATGCACTCCCTTACACTATTCGATATCATTAAAATAATTAAATAATTATATGGAAGTGAATCCTGCATTTCAAAGGCATAATTGGAGGCCACTTTTTTTGCGGTTTGGAGTTAATGATGTACCTACCTAATTTCAAATAGATACTGAATCTTTTCGCATGTTTGCGTTTGTTTTGACCAATATCGACGCTTTAAGTTTTTTTTTAAGAAATCATTAAATAATTGGATTATATAAACGGAAAGGACCGAGAGACATTGAAGTGTGGATTGAAAAAGAAAAAAAATATTTTAACCATATTATCACTTTTTTAAATTGATTGATAAAAGAGATCTATGTCTCAGAAAAAGATTTTTCATGTAAAAGAACTATTTTTCGTTAGTACCTACCTACAGGGGTGTACCTAGAACCTTCAGACTAGACAAACCCTGAAAAAAATTGAGCAATATCGAAAATCAAATTTTTTTTTTAACATCATTGTTCATTCACATGCCAAAATAATAGTTATATATTTTTGTGGCCCAGTAAAGCACCGTATCTACATATGGTTCTATTTTTAATCGTGTAGTATGGTTACAATAAAACAAATTAAAAAATATTAGTTCTTGAATTTAACATAATATTCATAGGCAAGCCAAAATTTTCGCCACTATGAGCAATTCCGCTTCTGCCTACATATATATTTTTTTTATTAAATTGACCTTATTTTTATAATGCAGTTTTAAAAAGATTCGAAAAATGTCACCGCTGTCTGAAAAATTTCTTTTTTGTTTGCTCGATTTTATGAAAAATCTAGGTACTTAGACGCCTTTTAACATCCATTGATTCAATTATAGGTAGGTACTTACCTACAATTAATTCTGAAGAAATGAGATTTTTTTTAATATTTACCATATCATCACGCAGGCAGAGAGAACCGAATGCCAGTCTTGACATTGTTACATATCTCGTTTCATTTACGTCCATATAATACCATCTAATATACGGTATTCTTCCTTTTTTTCCATTCTTTAATATATCATTAAAGTGACGCCATCTTTTTCTTGGCTGATCCTTACTTTACTTCTCGTTCTTTACTTATCAGTGTCGTTTATCAAAAAAAAATATTAGTGGAATTAGTTAGGTTATGAAAATTACATCAGTTGATACTGTGTAAACATAATTTTACTGATTTCTCAGAGTTCCAATAGTGCGTTGAAATATTTTGTATGAAAAAATAACATTTTCGTATTAAAAATGGAATAATTTGACCTCTCGTCCTCAAATAATCGTCCCGTGGATGAAAGAGTCAAGCGATTCGTCCATTGTCTTTGGTGCTTGCTAATTTGTATGGACCCTGTCCGTCCACAGGACACTGCTTGTCTGATTCTACTAAAGAAACCCAAATCAATACCGGACAATTGAAGCTTATATTTTCATTGTCATCGTCGACAATCAGCTACTTTTTTTGGTCGCATTTCAACGGGAAATGGTCGCGAATTGATAAAACTGTCCGCTGTTGGCCAGTGAACTCCGTTTAGGGTTACCACATTTATAATGATACACTATGTTGAAAAAAAAAATTAAGTACCTAGGAAAAATATATTTCAGAACGAAAATTACTATAAAGTATTTTTGAAGTAGAATGGATTAATGATGTTTTTTTCTTCTAAAATATAAACTCCAACTTGGCCGTAGGTATGATGTTCTCTGTGTACTAAATCTATATAAAAAAATTCAAATTTTTGTTTGTTTTGTGGTGTACTAAGTACAGGTTATTTTCTTGGAAAGGTATTTGATATTCTTCTTCTTCTTCTTCTTCTTATATTAGATCGTAGATCTGTTTTTCGAGAAAGCTATTCCTGTGAAACTGAGGCTATTTGATATTGAAATAAATAAATAATTAGGTTTACAACAATAAAATTACAACTTCAAAGGCTCGGTCATGTATAGCGAATGAGAGACGAGGAGCCAGCGAAGGAGTAATAACTGTTAATCAAGTGGGAAGAAGACGGGTGGGAAGGCCGAAACTTCGCTGGCTGGATGAAGTCACAGCCGATAGATTGCAGAGTGCTCGGTATAAACTAGAGGACTGCTGCTCTGGATAGAAGAGAGTGGCGATTGATCTTGGAGACAGCTATGAGATTCAATTTATTACCTTTATATGTTCAACAAATAAATGCTTTAAAGTAAAGGGTTAGGTCGTTATTTTTTAGTAAAAATAAGAACTGTCCTTTAATGTAAGTATATCAGTCTATAAGGACCGACTGAGCTGAAAAAAATATCTTGTGGAATGAAAAAAATCCTTGTAAGACATAAATCGGTGATTCGATTTTATAAAACTCTGCTACTTGACTTTAAGAGGGCATATAACGCTAAATCTAGTGACTGAAAACCTAATTAGCTAAATAGGGATTGGTCAATAAATGAATTGTCTCAACCAATCAGGACAAAGTAAATAAATCAATTTATTTGTATTGATTTTCATAGTATCAATAGTTTTCAATGACCAATCACATGAACCTGTAAGCTCTTCCTACATACCTAATTATTCACAGTTTTAATCTATAAGTAAAAATTGTCAAAATAATCATTAGCTTGTAAATGCCCTAACAAGGCGAAATGGGCCTATCGCATAAATTAAATTCATGTAGAATCAGAAAAGTGTTTTACTTTTAATTATAGACATCACGATCTATATTATAACCCCCTAATGCACTATGAAGTTACATGTTAGTAAGGGCAACTATCGCGTACAGATACCCAAAAGTTATTGATTTTTGCATTTTATGAACAAAGCTGACTTGATATGAAAACAGTATCACGAACATTCACTTTGATTTTATGTAGGTACTCTTAAATCACATAAAAAATTTCTGCAAGACACAAAGTTATTAAGCAGGTAATTTAAAAAAAATCCTATAAAAGAAATTATGCTGAATTTTAAAATTGTGTGTGTGTAGAGAAATGTTGAAAATACTTATGGTATTTTTTTATAAACACACTGTTTAACATATTCGAGAAATTTTATTTGGAATTGGGGTATTTAGGTTTATATGCTCCCTTAATGCGACGTTTAGCCATTTTCGCTTATACAAAGACTTAGTAAGCAAGATGCAAATAATCACTAAGACTCAATTTGTTTTATTATTATATTCTTAAACCTTCGGTACTTCAACTATCTGCCTGCTTAAAATGATCAGACTAAATTCTGAACGTTGAAGAACCATGAAAACCCTACCTCCGATGGTTTATTAATGACACAACTAGAATGCACATAGTGTGGATTGTTGCCGAAAAATTAACATTTAAATGAATTTGTATCGGCTTCCAATGGACGGGAGATCTATTGTTTTATAAGCGCCACGGTATGCTGTTGTTTTATTATACATACATACATAGGTACCTACCTAAATATACATAGCGGATGTTGAATGGTATAGAATATCAATGGCATTCCTAAATACACTATTATGTACCTGTGAGTAATTATCACTTCCCGCTTTGATTTTAAAACCTGTACTAAATAATATTTAAACCCAGGCAATAAATACTTGCACCTTAATCACATTATATATTTTTTTTCACATACTTTACCCACTTTTTTACCCACTTTTGTTTCACATACCGCACCGTAATAATACTTACACGAAAAACGCACCCCTCATACGTATGATGAACACTTATAATCACGAACATCTGGGTGTCGATATTTTTCTTTTAGGACCTAATTCATTTTCTGCTGCCATCAGTTCAAGTAATAATGATTTAATTTCACTGGATGATTGAAAAATCAAGATTGAACGGAGTAAACTATGTGAGCTTGCAGGTACCTATATATTCTTTCTTTCACTTATATAGACACATTCACACACATATACACATCCTTACACTCATACGTACACACATACATACACTCATGCACTAGCATTCAGATTTAAATATTTTTCATAATGTAGTTTAAGTACATATGTAAGCACAGCAGTCAAAATTTATTGTTAATAATGTGGAAATTTGTTATTGGTTTTAGTCTTATACTAATGCATCTATATAATAAATGTTATTATACTGTAAATTTCCCGAAAATAAAATAAAATAAAATATTCATATTTTAGTATGTAGTTACTAGTTGCATGTTACACGTACATGAGATCCAACTGTCGATGGCGTTAGTAGGTATTTGAAGAATACGTACCAAGCCATAAATCCATAAATATAAATAATTGAATTTTTTTTAAATATTTTATTTACTATACAAAACATGTATGTCAGGATAGGATAATGTGGAGGTCAGTCTTTTTTCCTACTCCGAATATGTAAACAGCTTTATACTATGAATGTATGTAGGTATGTATGAAGATTAAGTATCAAACTTTTGAGAGTCGCCGTATATATCATGTATTATGCTATACTCTTCTTCTTCTTCTTCTTCGTTTCCTCAATGCTGAGGGTCGCGATCTATGGGGCCGCCAATGAACAGAACTAGTCGCCTCCAGTCCTCTCTACCCTCCGCAGCTCGCACCTCCGAATAAAAGTCGTTCCCAGTCATCTCCTTAATTTGGTCACACCATCGCGCAGGAGATCTGCCTCTACTTCTTTTGCCTGGTACACTTCCTGTGATAATACTTTTTTCCAGGTGACCTGGCTCTCTCCTGGCGATGTGACCAAAGAAGCTCAATACCTGGCGGCTGCATACTGTAGACAATCTTATACAAATTATTTAAAACGATATTGTTGAAATAGTTTTTTGCATGTATTGAGTACTGCTATAATGTGCATGTATTTCATAAACAATATGGGCCTTACTTACTATTTATAATACGGGTTTAATCCAATGCTAAGTCAGTTTTGGCCATACAAAAAACTGGGTAAGTATCAGCTTAAACCTAAATTACAAATAGTAAGTAAGGCCCTAAATGTTCTAGTTGAGTTGTTTCGGCGTTTGTAGATTTTTTCGTTTTATTAAAAAAATGGAAACATAGGCAGTTAAACACATAAATTTGTTGTAAACAAAAGGTTTTTCTTAATAAAAAAAAATGAGAACCCCTATAAAATTTTCATCAACACGACTGTCTATATTTACTGTATGTATATTTATAAAAAAATTCAGCATTCTAGCTTTTGTGGTTTTTTAGATGTAGGTATGGAAAAATAAAATAAAAATTCAAAAATTGATAACTGGATAAAAATTCTGAGTATAAAAATTTTGTAATCATATAACTAAAAAATTAAAAAATTGAGATGTATCAACTACAAGGTACCTATTTGTTTTTATATTAGTAAATTAACTTATCTAGTTGGGGTGCTTCGGCGTTTTTTGATATTTGAAAAAAAATATCGAAACATAGGCAGTTTAACACATAAATTTATCAAAAAAAGTTTGAGATATTGTATTTGTCTATATTTGTACAAATTTTCAGCGTTCTGGCTTTTATCGTTTTTGAGATATATGAAACTATCAAATAGAAATTCAAATGTTGATAACTCCTGACCGAAACATAAATTGAAAAACTCAAACTGAAAAAATAAAACTTACGTAAGTCAAGAATTTTCCACATTTTCTGGAATTTTGTGCTCTGTACATCAAGCGGATAAAAAAAATATAAGAGGGGGACGGACACACATACACACTAAATGTTCTACTACTACGATATGCTACGAAGCCTCTTAGTCGGTGTTTTTGACGTCAAAGTTGAAAAACCAAATAAAATAAAAACCTTGCTATACAAAATCTCAGTAATCTTGGTTTGAAACTATGTCGATTTGTCAAAAGAAATAAATTCTCTTGAACGAATCGACAGTGGAATTTATCTATTATTTAATTTTCACAATATTTCAAGTTCAAAACAAGAAAATGATGACAAGACTACGTAAACGGTATTACAAAAGAAGGAAATGCAAGAATGTAAGACATGTAAGAAAAAAGCGAAATGTGATGAGGCGATGGTTGTCTGTCAAGTTCGAAAAATGTGACAATAGATTCTCCTAGCCTATCCAGTGAGAGGTATGCCTTGGCAGTATGGATGGATGATATACGATAAATTATTTATGATCTTTGTAATATTATTTCAACCCAAAACATGTGCCGCCCAAATGATGACCTGTTTGACATTTTGCCCACCCAGTCCATTTCAAAATTCTCCGACAATAAGATGCCTAGTAGATGATAAGAAGACAATGGAACATGAAGCTATTATATCTATACTTCTTTTTATGGATATAAAGTGTAGTCTTCAAGTATCCAAAATTTTGATTAAAAAAACAATGTCTTCATTCCTGCTTGAACAAGTCATTTAATGATGCACACAAATACAAATAAACGAAGAGTCTTTCAAGACTCGATTGTGAGAATGTTGCGGTCTTGAAAAATGTTTGGTTATGAAAATAACCAACCGTTGCTTTCTAAATTGATGGATTTTTTCAAATGTCCACACATAAATTGAAAGCTATTATTTTATTTACATTTTAAATTGAATAGCTTCATTTAAAATATAAATATGTAGGGCAAAATAGATGGACGCCTCAGAATAGCAAGACGTCAGATGTCATGGCTCCGCAACATTGGTGAGTGGACCGGCATCAGAGACATCGGCGGATAGAGATGCCTTCTCAGCAGTGATCGCCAACGTCGGGAGGACCTGATATGGCACTAATAAGAAAGAACAATTTTAAAGTCTTAAAGAAGTTCTGTTATACTTATTGTAGATATGGTTGCCTTACTAATGGTAGATTCCCATTAAGTTAATTTTTTTATATAGATCTTGGTCACACGTCTGATGCTTTTCATTTAAAAAGATTTGAAGTCAATGACAGTCGAGGGCTCCATGACCTACTTTCCATGCTGTTCTTCCCTCACTATCACCCGTTCTGCTTATGGGGATTAATAACGGCCCCTTGCAAAACTCTGAAAGAACACATAAAGAACATACGAAGAGTCCGGAGAACTCTAAAACCTTGCAGACACTGCCCTTAATGTGCCAAAAAGAGCTAATCACGTGGAAACCACTGGCTCACTGTTCAGTGATAGTGAAGATAATAGTGCACCGAATTTATACAGAAAGTCTTGAAAGCCCTAAAGTTGCTCTTCGTGGCTACAAGGTCCGCATGTCCAATGGGTCCAAAGAAATTCCCTCAAACATCGTCGTAGAGCTCTCGTCGGAAAGTTGACACGGAGAAGGTAGTGCATTCCCATAGGATACTTTCCATGTTATGCATTTTTTTGTCGCTCACTTAGCGTTCTGTGAAGGGGCCGTTTAGAGTCCCCATATGCAGAGCGGGTGGTGGTGGAGTAGCGAAATAAAAACATTTATTTGGGTCATACGTAGGTATTTAAAAATTAATTAGATTTAACATGAATTGTGTTCATTCACCCATACCATCATGGTATATCCCACAATTTGGGGAAACCAGCGAAAGGTGTGCGAGTGTGCATTAACCAATAAAAACAATCACGATACATGCACATAAATGGTTTCAATCTTATCTCACAGGACGGCACCAAACGATCAAATTCAATAATCTAAAATCATCTCCCGCTTTTATAAAATTCGGTGTTCCCCAGGGTTCTGTGTTAGGCCCGTTACTCTTTATTTTATACACAAAAGACATATTTTCAATCATTGACTCCCATGGACTATTAGCACACTGTTGGCAACTTTACTTTTATTGCACACCAGAAAATGCTCACCATCTTAAAATCGTAATTCGTAAATGTATCGAAGATATCGATATTTGGATGTCAGCAAACAAACTTAAGCTTAACCCAAATAAAACAGAACTACTTTGGACAGCAACGCGAAAACGTCATCATTTAATAGACACCTCCCCAATAAACCTTCGAAGACTCAGATATTATTCCCAAATCCTGTGTCAAACTTCTCGGAGTCAAAATAGATTCGAATATAAGCTTTACAAACCAAATAAACACAGTTTCATCTTCTGCTTTCTTTGAATTAAGACGTTTAAAGTCAATCCGAAGGAGTATCCCATCTGAAGCCATGAAATCTTTGGTAAGCGCCTTTGTTGTCTCCCGTTTGGATTACTGTAACGGTATATATGCGAATCTACCAAAAAAAAGAAATGAATAAAATTCAGTCAGTTTTCAATGCTGCAGCCAGGCTCATCACCGGAGCCTCCAGGTTTTCTCTCACCATCTCCGCAATCTCCATTGGCTTAAAGTTCCTGAAAGGATTGAATATAAACTCTGTCTCATGATCTTCAAAGCACTTCATGGTATGGCTCCTACTTACCTCTCCGAACTTTGCATTCCTCTTTCAATTAACGACAGACAATCATCACTTCGTTCTGCATCTTCATCCATGGTTGGAAAATTATTTGAAATAAACAGAATACCACTAATTTCGGCGATCGTGCGTTTGCTGTGGCAGGACCAAATGCATGGAATAAGCTCCCAAATACCCTCAGACAAACTGAAAATATATCTACCTTCAGAAAAAATCTCAAAACACACCTTTTTCGCAAATCTTACCAAAGCCATAATGATACATCTTAATCAATTTTCAGCGCCCTTGAGGTGAGATATTCACGAAAACGGCGCTATATAAATCATCCAAATTTATTATTATTATTATTATTATGCGTGTATCAAGCAAACGATTTCCAAACTTGTCTTTTATAAATCCTTTAGTCAAATAATAATATTCCAAGAGGTTCCATATTGTACCTATGTACATATATTTTATTTGTCTTCCTGATAATACGGTAAAATTAAACAACATATTATAATATTATTATGTACAGAAGATATTCTAAAACAGTATGAAACAGTTCTGGAGAGATTTCCTGCTTTTAATAGGATTCACAGGCACACGATGTTCGCATAGACTATCATGTTATTATGTATATGTGGATATAGAATGAGATAATTTGTCTGATATCTTTTTATTAGTTTAGGTAAATACATGCACAGGTGAAACATACATAGACACACAGCAGGTGAATTCACACGCTAATCATGTTTTAGATTTAAACCAAGTTCACTGACACAAGCCATCCGCTCAAAAATATTATATAGATGTTTATCTAGTTAAATCAATTTTATTAACTTGTGAAAATGTACTGAGTACATATATTATAATGTTCAATGTAGTTATATTACGTAATTAAAACAGTTATATAAAAACTTTTAGATGGTTTTTCTAAAGAAAAATTAACAAAGCATATGTAATTTAATAAATAAACTGTGTTTTTTTTTCATTCATACCATCACGGCATGTCAAACAATGTGGGTTAACCAACGACAGGTGTGAGGGTGTGCATATCCTTATAAAAGGAAGTACAACACATGCGTGTATGCCCACACACTAGTCTCGTCCCATCTAAATATGCACATTCTGCACGTGTGGTGAACCTCATTGCTAAAATTTATGAGATGTTATTTTGCCTGTTGTATTTTCGATTACCCGGCTCATACGGGACAACCGAAAACGATAATAATAGAAAAGAGTGGAAACACTATTCTAAGCCGGTGCCTCACACCAACTATTTTTTAAACAGTTAAACTGTTAAACTGTTCAAACAGAAATAAAAACGAAATACTATTTATAGGATTAGTCATGTTCTTTTTTATCAAACAAACACGTGTTCCTTACGGGGTATACTACGGGGCATTATAGCTAGAGATAACCTTACGCCACATTCTTCTATCTTGCATTTAACGCCTCATTCAAATCGAAGTATCATTTCAAACATGTTTATGAACTTATTACATTTTGTGCCATCCTTTTCTTGAACGACCCCGGCCTCTTGTCCCAATCCTTCCAAAACTTTGTATATTTTGTTTGTCGGGCTTTATTCATACATCCATTCTTCCCGTGTGGTCAAACAATTTGAATGTGTACTTAGGTACACGTTTTTTATCAAAACAATATGGACTAAGAGAGAGAAGGTGATCGCTTAAATATAGTAGGTATTTAATAATAAAATAGAAGATAAAGTTATTGAGTAGTTTACTCAATAACTTTACAAATACAACTTCAGATAAGGTGGATTAATTTATGTGCCTCGGCAGTATTCTTTCGAAGATCCATGACCCGGAAATGAAGATCAGGTGCAGAATCGAGGAATTCCTAGAGCTGTCTTAATAAAATACCTATGGTCCCTCTTCTACAAAGAACAGCTCAATATGGACTTAGACAGAGGATGATAAAATAATATTACATGTAGTCTCTGTTGTTGTGAATCGTGGACGCCGAATGTTAACACCATGAATAGATTGGAAAATTATGAGATGTGATTGCATCGCAGTGTGTTCAAATCCCTTGGACAAATCTGGTTACAAAACTAAAACCAGTCATTGTAGCCAGAATATCCAGGCAACTCCTGTCTACAATAAAGGTCCGCAAGATCGCATATCTAGGTAACATAATAAGAGGAGAAAAATTCCACTTGTTTTAATTAATGATACTGAAGGGCAAAATGGAAGGTCGCCAAAGGACTGTAAGGAGACAGATGTCCTGGCTGTGTAACATTAGGGAATGGACGGGCTTCAGAACTTTCGAGCAGATATTCCGAACAGCAAAGGACAGATAGGGATTCGCCAGAGTGATCGCCGACGTCGGGGGCTCTTGACACGGCACCGAGAGAAGAAGCTTACTCAAAAAAATTATTTTCTTAATATTTTTCATGGATTTATAGCATGACTGTTCACTTATGATTAAAAATACTTAGACCTGGAAATACGTTTCTGTAAATCTATAAATTGTTTTTTACTATGAAAATTATCAAATTATCATAAGTTTGAGAATCATAGTAATCTTCTATCAATTACAACTTTTTCTGAGTAAGTATACGCACATTTGTAGGTCTATTGCCTCTTATATTTAATAGGTCTCATATGCACCATCTGCTATTTTGGATTACGAAATAATTATTAATACATCCCCTCCATTGATGAGCCATTTAAAAAATATTATACCTCTTTCGTATTCAAATCAGTTTAATACACCTACTAAGAGGCTACTTATACTTACTTATTCTTAATACATGATACTTATACTTACTTGTTCTTACTTATTCTTAATACATGGTACGTAAGTAATCATGATTTTTAGTGTCTGTGCATATGTGGGTAATATATCAAATTTAATTAATTTGTTCTATAATTAATAGTTTACACATTTTTTTCACGTGGCGAGGCAAGAAGGTGTCAGATTATTACTTAGTATATTAAGTGGAGCCTCTGGACAAACAAAAGAGGCGTAGGAAGCCCACTAAAAAGGTTGACATTGTCCGGCATGCGTGTCGTGGATGGCACCAAACAACTCAAATCAAATGAAAAAAGTAAGAAGCCATCTTTATCCAGCAGTGGATCGAACATGGCTTAGAAGAAGAAGAAACATTTTTTTAGACATAAATTAAATGCATTTTTGATCAGTGGAAAACTATGGAATATTTCATTTGAAAACGCATATAGAACAGCTTCGAATATTTTACCCTTTTCTTTGCTTTTATTCTGTCAATGTTAATATTTATAAAGCCTCTAATATTTCGACCTAATCAATCGGTGTTTCTAAATGGAGAGCGGCAGCTGAGGAAAGAAGTAGTTGGAGGCCAAAATAAAGGAGGCCATGGCTCTATTTCGGCTGCAATGCCATCAAAGAAGAGGACAATGTTGACTGTATGGATAGAAAAAATATCGATAATAATGCGAAAATCGGCTTATATGTAGATTTTAGAATAACCGCAAACTATTTTAAAACATTTATTTTCAGGAATCGATAGGGTTGATAGGTAGTATTGAGTCTCCATCAGAGTATAATCTTTTGATATGTTAAGTATCTGGATGTGTTTATTTATTTCCAATTGAAACATCGGTGAGATTTTTGCATCTTTTAAATAATTTGCAGCAATCTACGCATTGATCTGCTATTTTTTTTTTGAAGAAGTAAATATTTGGATGAATTTTAAGTAACTGGAAAAGTTATATTTAGTATTAATTGGAAAAGGAATAAGGATTTATAACGCCGCTTGCAATATGATTAATAGTTTCAATAAGCGTTATGGAACTATTAACTAATATACTTACAGTGCCAAATTACAAGGAATAACCAGGCTCACCGTACAGAGAAAGTGAAGATACGAGTGCACTGTATTTTTTACAAAAAGTCATAAACTTCGAAAAGTGAATATATTATGTTAGGTATATAATAACAAGAATTAACCAGAACAAATTATGTGTATTTTTATATTTAATAATTTTTATTATTGTCATTTGTTTGAAAAAAAAACAAGATGTTGGTATAACTCAATGCTTAAAGAATTATATTGACCTATCGATGGAAGATCATGGCTGTTTGTTGCACTATATGGACCTTGATCTTCATTACTCTTTATACAAAACCATCGCAAAAACTCTGGAGATTATACCTTGGACTCAAACACAATCTCTGTTAGAGACACGATTTGTCATTTATTGAAATAATCGGTTGATTTTCTTTGAAAATTATCCTCGCGATCAGATATTATTTCATCTACCATTTATAATGATGTAGGTACAACAAAGTTCGAGATTTTATCACAACAAAATAAATGTATGTAATTTATTTACTTATGCTGATTTAATCGTGATACCCACTTGTCATTTTAAGAGTTTGACTAATTTGTGTAGATACATATTTGAAGCACCGACTCAGAATAGTGCTTCCACTCTTTTCTATTACCATCGTTTTCAGGTGTCCCGCAAGAGACCGGTAAATAAAAATACAAAAAGTAAAATAACATCAAACATAGGTAGCTCAGGAATGACGTTCACCATCCATTCGGAATGCATCTTTATTAGGTGAAACAATACTGATGTGTGGGTATACATGCGTGTATCGTGCTTTATTTTCATTCACACCCACACACCTGTCGCTGGTTAACTCACATTGTAAGATTTGCCGTGATGGAATGAATGAACGAATGCTTTGATCATTTATCTGACTTTATCCTGATAGAGCGAATTTTGACGAAAATTAGATAAAATAATGAATAAATTGTATTATATCAATTATTTAAGTCAAAAAATTTACATTGTTATTTTTTTTATTTATTTATTTCCATCATACATCAAATCTAAAGTAATAAAGCAATCAAAATGTTAGTGTTTGTGTGTGTGTATGTGTGTGTGTGTGTGTTTGTCTCACGCCTTCTGAAAAACCAAGAGCATCTAAAAATCTAATTTATGTGCGAACGTGTACCTGTATACCTGATGCAGTGTCACGCTAAAAATAATGCGATAAAAATGCTGAATTTTAAAAATATTTCAATAATTATTTTTTTCATACAAAATTTTCCAAGTCGTATCTGTCAAAAAAGTGTACATTTTGCACGCAAATATCTGTTAGTTTAAAAGTTAGAAGTACGTATTTACACGAAAAAAATATATTTTCAAGTATAACTTAGCGTTTGAGTGAAAAACATGGTGAATATTTTGTATAATTATAATGTTTAACTTATTTTTAATGTAAGCGTTTTGTACATGAACGCCGCCATTTTAATATCTTTTCATACAATATTTCATTTTCCTACCGAATGAATATGTTCTTGAAAATAATAAACCTTTGAATTAAATGTAATTATGAAATAATAAAATGAAACACAAGACATTACAGCAAGTTTTAAGACATATATTGTAAAAATGTGTTTATTATTAGTAAAGATATAGGCATAATAAAATTGCATAATTTGTAAATAATATTTGATTTTTCTGACAATTTTCATTTTTATGGCATCGAACAAACCAATGTATGTAGGTACCTACATATTCAAAAAATGTCTCAAACCATTTGATATTTTTTACGTATTGGAATGGTTACTATGGTAACGGAAAGATTCTGATATTCAAATAAAATTTGTTATGAATCGAATTTATTTAGAACATTGTTGTAGGTAGGTACCTACCTATTATTATTTACTTACAAATCAACAATATACTGATTTCCTATCGGAAAATTATTTTATTTATTTATTTATGAATGTATGAATGTATGCAAGCGATGTGCTCCTAAACCGTATGTCCGATTACAATGAAACTTTGGCGAATTGTCGAGCGTGTGCCCGAGGTGGTTTCTGGATTTAAACTTTTTTCTTATTCTTCTTCTTCTTCGTGTATTTGGTCATTTTACCAATGAAAGCGGAATATCCTGGGAAAAGAAGGTCCGACTGTCCCTCCATCTCTTCGCTGGTCTTCCAGGACGGTTTCTGGATTTAAACTTTTTTCTTCTTCTTCTTCATCGTGTATTTGGTCATTTTACCTATAAAGGTGGAGTATCCTGGGAAAAGAAGACGGTGCTTACATCTCTTCGCGGTTCTTCCAGGATGGTTTCTGGATTTAAACTTTTCTTACCCGAATGAAGGGACGGGATGTAATTGAAGGGAAGGGAGGCACTAAAGGGCCTGAAGGGACGGGAGGTATTAAAGGGCCTGAAGGGACGGGAGGTACTGAAGGGCCTGATTGGAAGGGACGTGATGAGGGATTGAAGGGACGGGATGTACTGAAGGGCCTGATGGGACGGGAGGTACTGAAGGGTCTGAAGCGACGGCTCCTGGAGTCTAATTATTTTTCTTCTTAATTTTATGTAGACCTTTAAGGACAGTTTTAATACAAACTATTTCCTATAGATTAATCTTCTTCTTCTTTTATGAAGACCTTTTGCTCAGTTTTTATACAATCTATTTCCAATAGTCTAATTCTTCTATTTTATGTATTTTTTCTTATTTTATGTAGACCATTGGGATTTTTTAAACAAACTATTTCTTATAGTCTTATACTTATTCTTCTCTTTTTTATTTAGACTTTTGGGTTAGTTTTAAGTCTAATAGTCTATTGTGCAGAAATATTATTAACGATATGCACACTTGATGAAAATACATATGTAAAAACGAATGGGATGTGGGATGTGAAGATGTAACCTGCACTAGAATCTTTTCAATACTTTTGTTTAATCAAATTTAAACCATTTATATCATCCTATTTTAAATAATTTTTAACACCTACATAATATATTTGATTTCGTTGACAATATTTAAAGAAAGGGAGCTGTGGCCATTACTGAATTCTTCACAACGTTTATATTCAAATTATTTACCATAGTTTAAGTCTTCTTCTTCTTCGTTAATGTAGACTTTTGTGTCAATTTTAAGTTCATCAGTCTAATTGTGCAAAAATATAATGCACACTTGATGAAAAAATATAAAACGAATGGGATGTGACCAACACTGGATCTTTTCAGTACATTTGTTTAATCAAATTTTAACCACATCCCAACATCCAAAATTACTAAATATTCAATAGGTAAGTACATATTACAATTTGTTTTCGATGATAATATTTAAAAATGGGGGTTGTGGCCAAACCAATCTCTTTACAATGTTGATAAACAGTCATATTTAAAACCATTTCGAATAGTGAAGAAATTGTATATTATACTTCATTCACACTTTATAGCAATATATAAAAAATAATGGGTTGTGGCCATCACTTAACCATTTTACAATCAAATTCAATCATATTTCAAACCACTTTTCATAGTCCGATTTTGCAAAATAATTGGGTGACAATATTATAAAAACGATTGCTTTTTCCTTCACAATTTTACATTCTTGGCCAACGGCGGGACATAAAAGCTAGTAAATACAATATAACTGAACTTAAATATTAAAATAGAATTTACCACCTCACTAGGCACTAGGCAATGCCTGCTCTAGGGTAATACTTTATATTATGCAATATATTTTTGCTACATAAATTCTTAGTAAACTTTAAGGTGTAAAAGTATAAAAATAAAATGAATATATAAAAGATTAAACTCATAAAGGTGTGTTTGCATGCGTAAGAGGGATTCTTGTGAGGATATTTTATTTTATTTTTATTTGTTGGCAAATTCACAGAATGTATTACATAACATTATTTACATAATCTTTTAAATATAAATACATTCCAATTATGAATTTACTCGTGAAATATTACAATTATAAAATATTACAATTACAAACAAAACAAATAGAACTATGATGATGTGTTATAAACGGTGTATGATAAAATCTCTTTCTGAGTGCAAACATTAGGTATCTTAGAACATTTGTCAATTCTCTCTCTAACTCTTTTCTCCTATTCCGAATCTGTATAGATTAGTATAAAACTAGCTTTATTACTAGATTAGTATAAAGCTTAAACGTTACACTAGTCGGTTGAAATATAACGCCTCATTGTTTTAAATATAACATCAGTGAGTATATTTTATTGATATATCGATAAAGACGATAGAAATGAGGTCGTTCAAGAAAAGAATGACACATGTGAAGAATATCCTGATAGATGGAAATGTAAGAAAATTGAACAACAGACGAACATTCGTTTCAGTTATTCATTATCTATTATCTAGTGAGAGACATGGCGTGATGGTAAATCGATCAAAAAATATGCAGCAAACTTATAAGTTCATTGAGATAGTATAATATGTATAATCACGTTGCAACCTTGCTATTGGAAACTATTGCTTAAACAATGAATAATGTTATTTAACTTGACTTATAATGTTACGTTGCTGCATTTGTGAATCACCTTGTCCCTGAAAATGCATAGAAACTCATACCGCAAGTGCAACGTTCTGTAAAATATGCAATCATTAATAATCGTGAAATGCACATTGGCATATAAAAAATACTACAAAGGCCAACTACTTCACTCAAAACAAAGTTAACCTCGATGTAATTTTCAAGTTTAAGCTCACATTGCAATAATATTATCTCGCTGCAATAGATTTAGACGTAGTGGTAATATGAGGAACAGTCAAATGGTCAACCTAGTTTTTTTTTGTTCATTAAATGTTATCTTTTACAGTTCCACCCTACTGGCAGTTCTTCTTGTCTGGCAGTTATAAATTTAATTTTTTACAGTTGACTTTGATAATAACACATTTTTATCTGTGGCGTAACTAAAAAATATGAGTCCTTATGCATAAATGACGTAATGCCTTTATAATAAATTTACTACTACCTATTTTCAACAAATAAATATTTTCATGAAGTAAATAAGAAATGCAAACATACTTTTATATTTAAATGAACTCACCGATAAAAATTCTATGTAAATTGTGTATGCATTGTTATTTCTTTATTTTAGAAATTGAATTTATTTTTACGTATAAGCGTGTTTAGAAATTTGGGCACCTTGTCAAGCTGGGCCCTCATGCTTTGCATGACCCTGCTGTTAGGTAGATACACTTTATAGTAAATATATCGCTGTTTATACTATTGAGATTTAAGGAGTGGAAACAAAGGTATAAATGTGTGTGGATGCAACAGGTTGCATAAAATAAATGAATTGTATACTACAAAAAAAAACAGTTATGCAAAAATGTACGACAGTTATTAAATATAAGTAGTTCTTATAAAAACAATTACAAATTTTGGAATAATTTGACACATTAAAAGCCCCAGAGAAGACACTTTTAAATCTACAAAAAACAAGTGGGTTTTGGCCAACCAAAAGTATTTAAATTTTGGATGGAAAGTTTTTAGCATTTTTTAATCATTTTTGATTAAAATATTTTATTCAGAAACCATGACAACTCTTCAAAGTCATTATATGAACGTGATGTGCCTTTTTAGCAATTTAAAAATAAAAATATCTAATTTTAAGTATGCTGAGGTTGGGGTCACTTTGAAATATTTGACAATTAAAAAAATTAAGAAACACTGATCAGATATCCTTCAATATCTAATGGGACCTAAGCGAGTATTAGATATACAAATTTGAAAAGAATCCTTTAGTACTTTAGAGATCTTTAGTCTATAATCGATAAAGTACAATAAACATGCCGTACAAAGTTCATAGCACATATCACATAGTACACAGCACATATACACACAGATACGTTGTGATGAAACTTTCAGAATACAATCTCAGCATGATACTTGTTGATAATCTGCAATAAAAAATTACCTTAAAAATTGCGAATTCATAATTCTCCACATAATTCATAATTCCATGATTAAAATGATGATGGGTCGATGGCAGAGCGGTTAGCGCGCTGGACTAGTAATCCAGTGGTCGCGAGTTCGAATCCTGCCTCGACCGATTTTCGTTCACCTATAGCACAAGCATTTATTTGCTTATTTTAGGAAACGTAGGAAGATGTATATGTACTTGTTTAACAAGTTCATATACATTCATTTAAAAAAAAATAGTGAATCGTAAACGATTGTAATAAAAACCTAAACCATCCAATGTAAAATACATATTTGTATATTATTTTTAAAACAAAAAATCTAATATCAGATAAAATCAATAAAATAATTACACCCAATCAAATATAATTAATCTTCACATTTTTTCCTCAATAATTATTTAATGTATAATTTAATTCAAGAACTCTATACATAATTGACAATCTATGTCGCACAACTGTTCAAATGAACACCTCGGCACAGGACTTCCTAGTAAGGTGTTCATCGTACCCTAGCAATTACAATACTTATCAATAAATAACACATATACATACACATATATGTACACACGCACTTAACTTCTAGCTCTAGTATGTAATTGTATTTGTAACTTCCTCATTGTATTTAATGATAAATAAATAAATAAATAAAAAAATCTCCGTCAGTAGTTTCATGGTACCTACCAAGAATCACTTATATTTAAATTAGTATATTTTTCATTGCTATGTGATCGTTATGAAATTTGTATTTTTATTATTAAGAAATAAATCATTGTTATTTTATGACAGTATCAGACTATTCGCGTCTACCTCATGTGATGCAACTAAATTGCAGTTTGGTAACGGTGACTAAGGAATTCGAATACTGCATGAGGATATTGACAAGGTCACCAAAACAATTCAACTTAATAGCTAACACACCGTTTGGTTTTGAACTTTGAAATTATAATTGCTATGCATTTTTCATCGTATATTGCAATCAACGTTGACGTAATGTCAGAAGGCGCGATCAACGCTTAGATAAACCGCGCTTATTTGAATAATGCAAATTAACTGGTTTGAAACTAACGGATCATGATTTAATGTTTCGATTGTTAATTTTTTTAATGGATTATACTATCAAGTGGACATGACTCTATCCAGATCATTCATGTCTTGCGTAATAATTGGTTGTTCGGAGAGTCACTTCGGTTTTTTTTCCAAGACAGCAGCCAACGTTCAAGCACGAAAAAAAAACAATTTTTAATATGGAGAAAATGCATTGACAGAACGCTATTGCCAAAATTGTTTTGCAAAACTTCGTTCTGGTAATTTTAATGTTAAGAATGCATCATATTCTGTAAGGTCAGTTGAAGATGTTTTTTTTTTTTTAACAAAAAATGAATATGTCCTTGTTAAACAAGTACATATACATCTTCCTACGTTCCCTAAAATAAGCAAATAAATGCTTGTGCTATAGATGAACGAAATCGAGGAATGTCTCGGGACATCACTGTGAGAGATTTAAATCGCATTCGATCGTTCATGATAACGTGAAACGCCTTAGTTTTATTTTCGTCTTTCGTTTTTACAAAAAAAATAAATAATGAAATGACTTTTTGAACAACCCAATAACCCAAGTACTTCGTGTAATGTATGCAAACAGAGTAAGGCTGGATAAAATAACAAGTCTTCATCGAAGAAATGAATAGAATTTAACCGAGCTTTTAAGAATATTGCTTATAATGGACATGAAACTATTTTTGTATTAAACTCAATGATTTTTATGGGACACTTAAAATATTCAATGACTGCAACCATATCAAAAAATTACCTGTATGCTTATCTCAGCAGGTCTCAGTACATAATAACACAGGTATTTAGATATTATACTCACAATAAAAAATATACATCTTTTTTTGAAAGTATACGAACTCATATTTGTCTTGTTTCTGTAGGCACATCATTTATTTTTTGTCTATCATAAAGGTTTTTGCATCGAATTTGACAATTTGTTTCTCATAATATAGGAGTATATAATAATACCTATGTACTTACATTTTCATGTATTGTAGAATGTAAGTCATTAAGAGATCAAATAAGAAATGAAACGGAGAGAAAAGTATCAAAATCAACTGATATGATCCACCGTGTTGGGGCTCTGAATTGGAAATGAGCTGCGGGACACCTAGCCAGAAGCACGAACGACCAGTAGACAAAGACATTGCTGACCGCAGCTGCGGTGGAGGGATGATCTTCAACGATATGCTGGCGCGTCCTTATTGCAGAGAGCACAGGACGAGTCAAATGGAGGAGGTCTTCGTTCAAGATTGAACGGAAGAAGGCTGAAAAAAAAATCTTTGACATGTTAAATAATAAAAGTATTGCAATATTCTTAAGCAATATTTAGAATAGTGATTTTACGAGAGTAAATAAACATTATTTGTACCCAATGAAACACGCCTCATATTATTAGTAGTTATAATTTCACACTAATCTAACCTTACATAAATAATGCAATACGTATCGGCATAAAAAAATAAATTGCGTATTCCATCGATTTATTATTTTCAATAAATTCTCAAATCAAGTTTATTAAATTCTTGCAACTCAGTTTCATTATATGTATATTCACATTTTCAATCAACATTGACGTGGCAAAAGACGTATGAAAGTTTATTAGAAGAGTATGAAATATAACGATATTATGATAAAAAATTAATACATAGGGGGAGAATGCAAGTAACAGTTTATATTGTAAGAAAAATGATAGTGAATGCCTTGAAGTGGCTTGGGCATATTGAAAGACAACATTCGGCTAGAATTTGCAATGTAATACAGTTCCATTATGAAGATGATCTATGACTTGAAAAAATATGTGGCGTTTTAAATTACATCTTTAAATATCGCGAGATGATCTTAGACACTATAAGCAGACGATCACAAACCTTCTTAAAGAAGAGACAAGAAGAAGAAAATAGGTAGAGGTAGAGAAGAAGAGATACGAGAGATATTCGAAACATAGCAATCTGGCGAATGGCTAATTTAGTTGCTAACCTACTTATTATCGTGATTACTTCTAATGAAAATTCATTATTTTTCATATCCCTTACTAATTTAATAATGATTGATATGTATTAGAAGGTATCTGCTTACTTAATATCTATGTAACCAAAGGCTTAATAAATGGATAATCTATGAAATAATGCCAGTCAGTAGGCACTGATAGTTACTAGCATATGGCAAGCATACATTATGAGTTGTGATTATTTTGATAGAGAAAATTTCACATAAGTGAACATTCATATTGAAGTGTCTTAACAAAGTTCCGTTGTAGTTGGTATAACTTTATACCAATTTTGTATCATTACCTTAAAACCAATGCCTGATGCCTGTTTCCAGCTTCATTCATAGAAGGGACGATTGTGATATAAGCAAAATTTAGAGATGGGTGATTGAATGACACCGAATGAATGTATACATCAATATTTCTTCTGAACGTCCCCCATTCCAGAACGGACGTAGTGGCCCGCAGCACTCTGGTGCGTATTATGGAAAAATTAAACTCACTCTCGGACGAGGTAGATATTTTCCATTGAAATATAGGGCGCTTCAATCGTACCTTAAACAGAGATGGCCGTCATCGAACCCCATATCACACTGTATGGCAGCAGCTTACGAAAAAAAAATTCAATACCTAAATTATATCATTAAATTTTCATTATAATTACTTTTCATAATTAGCTTTGATCCATTGGTCATACCACATTCCCAACAACGTCGTACTGAACAGAGTCAGAGAAACGAGACAACTCCTAAAGGGAGCTCCCCAACAACGATCCAAATGGAAAGGCCATAGCATCAGGCATCCGGGTTTCTTGTTACTTTCGCTGAGGGAACGACGAAGGGCAGAAAATATAGAGGTCGCCCTAAAGACAGTTATGAACCAAGTGGTTAGTGAAGTGCGCTGTAGCAGCTACCAAGACATGAAGAGGCTGGCGGACAACAGAGATTATGTGTGAAGAGATAGAGTGCTTGGTGCAAACCAATCCTAGGATTGTGAACATGAAGAAAAAGGACTTTATTTAATAATATAATAACTTTTATTGCAGTTGCTGATTGTAGTAGATATGGATTATTTTATTATTTATTTAGTACTATTCTATGGCCATCTAACTAGGAATTCCTGTTTTGAGATGGCCAATATTTATATACGGACATTTTATATATCTATAAGTACCTCGCAGTAGTATTTTTTTATAATAATGAAAAATATTTTGAAAGGAAAAAAATACAACAATAATAATAACACACATAATAAAGAATAAACAACACAGAAATAAAAAAAGAATATTAACATACAAATATACCCTAGATGTTCAAATTAAAATGTATTTCATATCAGCGTGTCTTTTTAGTAGTTTAATTACAAACAAATACGAGAATACGACAATGATTAAAAATGTACCAAAAAAAGGTTAAGGATCTGAGCTTTCAATAAAAAAGAGTCCTTTATAAATTGGCCTTTCATTAAATTACCGACATTTATGAACGGTTTTGATTTCGTTCGGGGTTGTCAGGTGTTGTGGGTGCACCAGGATAATGGCAAACGATTTAAGGATTTTTTTGTCTGAACAAATAATAGGAGATCCTACCGGAAACCCTTTCCTTCACTTCAAGTGGGTCTCATAATTTTTTTACACTTTTCGTCAAACTTCTGTTACACTTTCGTGTCGAATCTCCACCCTTTCGTGCTCTCTTTTACCTTTCACAATATAACATTTTTTACGGTTTTTATTAGAAAATATACATTTTTTTTATATCCGTTCATAGAGAATAAACGGATTTTTTGTTACGGAACTTCCGTTGATTCGTGAGAAATAAATCCAAGGTGCAATCAAATAAGAAAAACTCTAAACTCATATAAACATGAGAGGCGTCATCTTTTTTTCTACTTACAGTTCTTTTGGAAATATTATTTATGTCGTCCTGGGTCGAATATTTGAGTCCCCAGAAGATATTTGTTTCAAATTATTTTTCTCCAACTTCTTGTTTATGTGGGTTAAAATCACTGGTAAGTTGGAAGAAATTGCAGTTTGATAACATATTCAGCGATTGTGCAGCGCGCAAGGAAATGTACAAACGTATTTATTTTTTATTTACGTAATAGTATTATTATTTTTCTCGTTTATTGTAACAGTTCGTATATTGTACTTTTTAAAAATAAAATATTGATTTTAAATTTATGACCATTTGGTGCGAGTTGATAAAAAATAGCGGATGAATTATTTTGCTGTAAAATTCTCTGTTCAAGTTTCTTTAAAAAAATACCGTAAATTTGAATTGATTCACTGAACCAATTTTAAATACTTGATATATTTTTTTAAGTGAACATTAAATATTTCTTTATATCTTCTTTCCTATTCTATACAATAACTTAATGAACCTTCTAATAAACCATTATTAAAATTAAATTAGGTAGGCACCTAAAATCTGATTTAAAAACGATCGATTTTTGAAAGCCTTCATTGATCTCACACCTTCCCTTATACTTCCGTTGGAGGTTTTATCAAAATATCATTTTACCTTGAAGTAAATATATGGATCTTCCACCCAAGAAAAATGATCTCGATGTTTGATAGGTATCTATAGTAAGTACACTGCACCTTGCTATGGTTCCCACAAGGTGTATATTATGTATTATTTAAACTGAAGCCTTTTGCCCATTCAAACTTCATACAACTTCCTTTATACACATATAAGCAGGTAGCTACCGAGAACACGTGTTTTTCTATGTACATGAGATTAAGTAGATATATGATTACTCACTGTATTTAATCAATGGTATTTAGGTACTTACATATTATTATAAAGATGTTAGTACCTCCTTTGAACTTTGTACACCTACCTTCTCATTTTTTGTGAAATGCGGAAGATCACACAAGTAAGAAAATGATGAGAAAAGTTATAAAAAGACCAATACAAAAAAATGTTTATTTTACTCTTATTAGACAAAAAACACGTTATATCAATTATTATCTTTTAAGAATCAGCAAATCTAACCAATGAATGTTTGTTTTTAAATAAACTTGTCATTTCGTCAAATGGCACAAATCGTCCTTGAATGGCCGTATTGCCTATATTATAATATCACTTGATTAGTTAAAAATTTGATCAAACACGGGAAATTTCAAACATTGATCATTTTAAATGTTGTAATAAAACTACTCTATGATCTATTGTGATCAAAATAGTAACAAATCATAGAAATAGTGAAACTTGAAGACTCTATGGTGCTTCATAATGGGTACAAAAAAAAACAAATCTTTCCCATGACGCAAAAAAAGCTTCAATAAAAAATACAAAGTACCTACCTAATATGTGGGCACTAACATCTGTTGAGGGAGTGAGTCTTTTGAATCGGACAATAGCGTATAGACCACTTCCTTTATTGCAGGTAGACTCAACGATCTTATGAGTTTTATATAATATAGATTCAGGGGAAGTGTATCTCAAAATCTCAACCGTTGGTCTATTTACCAACATTGTGATATAAAAATGAGATTAATAGGATCTTTTGTAAATCAAGGTTATTTGAACAATAGTGTTCGGGAAAAGAATTCAACGTCTTCTTCTTCTTCTTCTTCTTCTTCCTTGCCTCTTCCCAGTTCATCTGGGGTCGGCCCTTCTGGTACGCAATCGCCAGACCTTTCGATCTTGTGTCATCTCTCTGGTTAGCTGCTCCTTCCTCAGCTCCCTTTCAATATTTGTCCACCAGGTGGCCTGTGGACGACCTCTAGTTCTGGACTGCTGTGTGTGTATTCAACTAATTCAACTAATTTATAAGAAAGAAATTAATAAGAAAAATTTATAAGAAAAGAATTCAACATAAAAATTTAATAATAAAAATTTATAAGAAAAGAATTCAATAAAAATTTATAAGAAAAGAATTCAACTAATTTATAATTAAATTTGGCTAAAAAAACTAAGAATCCATGGATTCTTTAGTATATTGTTACTTTTGTTTGATGTTTACGTATAATCATTTCTTTCACACCATTACGGAATATCTCAAAATGTAG
The DNA here is from genome assembly GCA_963576475.1 of Molanna angustata. Lineage (NCBI taxonomy): Eukaryota > Metazoa > Arthropoda > Insecta > Trichoptera > Molannidae > Molanna > Molanna angustata. The sequence continues at coordinate 27,658,078 of OY754969.1, read as the reverse complement.
GGTAAAAAGCGACAGGTGTGCGGGTGTGCATATCCTTATAAATTTGAATCACGACACATGTGTGTATACCCACACACCACTCTCGTCTCACCTAAAAAGGCAATATTTAAAAAATGGGTGGTGAACCTCATTGCTGAACTAAGTGAGATGTTATTTTACCTTTTTGTATTTTTGATGACCCAGTTTTTAAGGGACATCCGAAAATGACGATAATAGGAAACAATGCAATTGAGTAGGTATGTTACGCATCAATTGGTAATTGAGTATGTTAAATAATAAAAAAAGTAAGCAAATATTTGCTGTCTCAAACTGTAATCAACGACTTAGTAAATTGTTTAATTTCTTCCTATTTATCACGACTTATTGTTATTGTCACAATTAATTTTCATTTGATTTTGTACCATCGCACAGGATAAATTTTTCAGAATACTATTTGAAATTAACGTGCATAACTAAAGCACTCATAATACTTTTTGTGTTTGTGGATAAAATTATTTAACTCTTCTGTAAACATCATTCCAATTTAATAGGAAGGTAGTTCTGGGGGGTTTCCGTCCCGTCCCGTCAAACAGTTGAATCAAAACCCTCATGATAATCACAATATGACATAACATGATATGGGTAATCATGAGGATTTTGATTCCACCGTTTGACGGGACTTGCAGCCATGATTTGTTTTTTTATCACCAAGAAATTCTATTATTAATTCATTTATTATTTTTATAAAGAGTTCAGTAACATAATTTTCTTACAGATTGAATTGAAATTTATTTATTTGTTTCTCGGGATTAACTAACAGGTACTATGTCAAATATTAATTTAACACGCACCCAATAACAAGTTGCCACATTCTGAAGACTTAAGGTATTAATCGTCTCACAGATCCAGACTGAAAACACAATAAAAAACTGTGTCTCCACCGGGAATCGAACACGGGACCTTTGGCTCAGCATTCAGATATCTTACCAACTGAGCCACGAAGGCCGAAATTAAATCAAACTAATTCATTTACTTAAATTTGTCTCCTAATCAAATCCTTGTCCCCTCCTCTCTTCACCCTTCCGTTTCTTTTATTATGTTTTATATGTTTCAATATATTATATTTACTTAACACAAATTGGTACGTGTCACGTGTGTTGGTTGGAAGATATATGGCAATAAGCCCGCCATTGTGCACATGCGCACAACATTTTAAAAATAAATAAATAAAAATAGTATGTACTTATCCATCTGTCACTTCTTCATGATACATTCCTAGGTTAGCGCATTATTTTCTGATTACAAAACATGTAAAATAATCAATTTCGCGGTAGGTATATTTATTTACCGAAAAAAACTGTACGTGTCTAAAGAATATCTTGTAAAAAAATTGCAATCGGTAGCATTGAAAGTGATTTTGACGGAAGTCTAAAAAATATATATGTATATTGATCATTTTACTTCACCCTGACGCGGCGTGAGTACAAAAAATGTTTTGTATAAACGATGTAGATATTTTAATAGGTAAGCATGATTAGGGGTTTTTACCTGAATACAACCACTTCACTTTCGATAGTTTTTAGACGATAATAAAAATATTTAATAGCCATATGGTTAACATTTTAGAAAACGATCGTGTCCAATGAGTTTTTTTTTGTAGTTTTCTGGTCAAAAGTACGTAAATCTGTTTTATTATCTGTCTTGATCTTTTTCTTCCTACTTGATCAATCAATGACCAAATAGTCCGCAATCGTGTAGGATAGTCATGAGCAGATGAAGTGCTTCGATGACTGAAGAGCCTGTAGCGGATTTAATAGGGTTACTCCATCGGGTCGATGAGCGGCTTCTAGATATTCCATGCTTTTTATTACGACGAGCTTCACAAGGTTATCAGGAATCCTTCTGGTAATATGTCCAAAATACTGCGCTGTAGGCGGATTGTTGAAGTGATCCTTTATCTATTCTGTTCTTCGTGTAATATGGACACATTGGGTCTTCGTGAAGCCCATGGTATTCGCAAGATTCCTCATCATCTCCACATATTGAAGACACTTATCTTCTTTCTTTCTGACCATTATAATGTTAATTTAATTCGTATGATAAATGATAACATAGCTCAACAATGAAGTTCACTTCGTATTCTGAATGCATATAGTGCCTTTTTAGGTGAGACTAGGCTGGTGTTTTGGAATAAACGCTCGTTTCGTGGTTCCTTTTTTGAGGCAATGCACACCCGCACGCCTGTCGCTGGCTACCCCACATTGTGGTGTACATATATTGCGTGATGGTATGAATTAATGAATGACATCAGTATTCATAGTATGTTTGTTTATTCTTTTTTTTGTAGGTACCTACATATGTAATGTAAACAAATACCTATCAATAATCATTATTAAATTTTCTATAATTATTTAATTATTATAAAAAATGTATTTATATTTGTATCTTGAATTCGCACTGTCTTTTTAAAATACGATGAAAATATGGAATAAAGATGTATTAATATTATTGTGAAATATTAATTCCACCTCGGTACAGGCTAAGCCTAGTGAGGTGGATGTAATATAATATGTAAAAAATGATATTGTAAATAATAATTAATAAATAAATAAAAATAAGTAAATTATGAGACATTATTGTCAAATGCCATAAAAATTCTCCTCTACTGGGAACCGAATCCAGAACGGTAGTCTAATAACTTATTAGCACTATGCCACTGGTTTAATTCATCTGTCAAAGTCTGATCTTCAATTTTGGTTTCATTCTTGTGGATTTGTTGGCAGCGATTCAACACTTCCTACGGTCTTCTGCGACTTCTGCGAGAACCGACTCCTCTCTCTTGACATGTATTTCTCGCTTCATTCACGTGCATGCATCGTCTCGTACAAGCTCTCCTGTTATTCTTACTATTCAGAACCATTGTGTACCGCGAGCTTTCCTTGCTTCGTAATAATTGGGTCAGTCATTACAGATCTTAATGCACCATTCACTCTATTACCTGCCGTTACTCTCCTTGCAATATATTTTTCCAGTCTTCCATCATGCTTAAACATGCTTTCTAAGTTCCTAGGTATGAATACTCATCCATCTGTTCTAATTGTACATTCTCCTCTCGTATCTCGCATTTTGTTCGTCTTTTTTTCGCTCTTCTCAAATACCATCACGTTAGATTTAGTTGCATTCATTTTCAGTCCATTTTGCACGTATCCATCGAATACTATTTTAACCAAACATTCCAAGTCTTCCATGTCTGATATTAATTTTAAATTTAAAACTTCCTTGCAAACGAACGGGAAATTATTGGATATTGGTAGGTATCTTCTTCGAAGTTAAAAATGTCTGAGCTCATAACGCGCCATATTGTTTTATTGAATCCTTTGATATTATTGGTTGCATTTAAAGCTGTAAAGTATTTTAATTATTGTTGTCACGTTATGGTTGTTGTTAAATAATAAAATGTTTTGTCGAGGACTGTGTGCAGAACAAGCCGTTAAACTCTTTTAACTGAAGGTCGCTAATAAAACTATATTATATGAATGCCGACAAAGAGTTTTTGTTTGTCAAAACTTTATCTTCTCGTCTTGGTTTTAAAGGATTCTTACAAATTCCTTTAGTGGAACAGTTCATTTTGTAATTTCTGACCGCTTATTGCGAGAAAAACATTTTGTTACTGTATTGACAATTTGCTTAAAAAGTTTAATACTTAGGTATGTATTTTTTTTGGTGTTATTCGAAAGAATGGCCACAACTTAATATTATGTCTCTAATGATTTGTGCAAGATCAATTAGGTATAATAAAATTGCCAAAATAACTATATTTATTTTATTTTATACATACATCATACTATACATATTAATGTGCTATATTGGGTAAGTCCGGGAGAGTTGGCTATACGGGGTGATTGCTCATAATTTCAAAACCTGAGAACAGGTTCTACGTATGCATGTTGATGACAACTTCAAACGTTTGCATTTGTCGTCGCCAAATAACACGAAAAACGTGAGTTATGAAGTGTTTAATGTTGTTTTCACGAATGCCGAGGTTCTCAACAGAGTTGAAGAAGGGAGGCACTTACTCAAAACCATCTCCGAGAGACGTGCTTGCTGGATTGGTCACATCTTGCGCCTCGAGAGTCTCCTACATGACCTAATGGAGGAAATGGTTGAGGGGACAAACCACAGGGGGCGCCCCCGACGGGAGTATTTGGCCCAGGGGGCCTAGACAACGTGTCATTTAAGCTAAGCGTTATATCGCTAAGCGATAGTAAATGTATGAAATTGGTCGCTATGACAACACGTGACAGCCACAAATTTCATACATTTCTATCGCTTAGCGATATAACGCTTAGCTTTAATGGCATGTTGTCTAGGGGGGCAGGTGTGCGTGGACATGAACTGCGCCACATGTATTGAGCTGAAGAGGGCTGCAGAAGATAGATAGAAGTGGAAAGCGAGATGTAGACTTCTTCTGCAAACCAATCCGCAGGATTGAGACTTTTAATAATAATGTTGTGTCGTATCATTATATTACCAAGCCTAGTTAATCGGCATATGTATTTTTATAAGGAATTGTGTTTAAAATTAACTTATTAATAAATGGAATCTTGATGTTCATATAACATGAATGTTTGTTTTTGTGAAATGTTTTGACATCTCAATTGAGACGAAGTTATCAAGGCATCTACAGGACTTGCGACCTGTCATCGACTGGTTTACGAGATCACTTCATGCGCTTGTGCAATGTTCACCAATTATGCCTTCTTATTGAGTTCCTTATCAATCCAATATTTTAAGTTGTATATATTTCACGAAAATCCTTCCGCTTGAGAATAAGCTGAACCACCATCACCATCTATGAAGTGATGAATTTTTTTTTCCATCTATTGAGAAATTGGTTTGTAAACAACGAAAGTAGTATTCTTTATACATGAGGTGACAATTCTTTCGCACATATGTCATCCCTGAACCGCGCCATTATGTAAAACATGGAATATTTTACATGTAGATAACATGTAGGTATAATAAATAGATTATGAAATATATAAAAAATATCGAAATCAAATTTAATATATCACATATTTTTATGATGAGTCAAGCTTGGACCCATTTTATAATAATTCCCGTAATACAATTTATTTTTTTCAAATTATAGTCAAATCATTCATTTTTAAACTGTCTGACAAACTTTGGGTAATACCAGATCCCACCATCCTTTGGCGGCATTTTTAGAGTTAAAAGGTTTAACTTTTATTGAGAGAAAGTTAGGGTCTTTTATTAGTTATTGGACATTTTACAACCGCATAGTAATAATTTCTATAAACGACAACCATTTTATTTTCCTGTTTCCTACTCATAAAAATACAACAATTTATCTTTATCGTTAGATACTTTTTCAAAACTTTCTTTTTGACGAAACCGTGGATTCCGAATAATATTTTTTCTTCTTCGATGGCACTACAGCCAAAATCGAATCATGGCCTCCTTCATTAGCATCCAACTCATTCTGCCTTCAGCTGTCGTTCTTCAGTTGGTAACTTGCAAGAGCTCTATTGAATTCCTCTTTGTGTCGTCTACTTAAAACTCGTTTGTTTTAAAGATAAAAGTGCCCGCACCCTCGGGCCGTTATATATATTTTGTTTTATCAAATACAAATATGAGAACAATAAAAAAAATAAAAATACTTATTTTAAATACATTCATTTCTTGACATTACGACAACATAATATGGATACCAAATTTAAAATCAATAGCTCAGATAACAAAACTGTTTAAGAGGACACATAATTCTAAACATCTCATTACGAAATTAAATTTCTCAAATATGTTAAAGTGCATGTTTGTAAAAAAATACCATTAGTATTTTCAACATTTCTCTAGTGAATGTTTTGCACACAATTTTAAAATTCAGTATTTATTCCCCTAAAACAATATCGTTTTACAAAGTATTTTTTTTAATTACTCCATAATTAATGCCGTAGGGAAATTAATATATAATTTACCCAAAGAGTGCATAAAATTAAAGTGAATAACCGATAAAGTTTTTTTCGTGTCAATTTTGGGTTTCCGATAATTTGAATCACGTACAAATCCTTTTTAACGAACGCGATAGTTACCCTTACTAACACGTAACTTTATAGTGAACTAGACGGTTTTCATATGTCATGTTATCAGTTACTAGATGTCCTCTTGAATTCGAGTTGATCTGATTGATATACATACATTTCGTACACAGACCGATTTCGTTCACATATAGCACAACGCAACCATAGCACAACGGTAACGCAGGAAGATGTATATGTGCTTGTTTAACAAGAACATATTCATTTTTAAAAAATACATATGAGAGCCTAGACACCATAATATATTGTTTGGTTAACTCGAATTACTTAGTTTATATTTACTTGGTTTTTATTTGATTACCGAGTTTGATGCACAACTCAGTTTTTTTTTTATATCATATCATTATCAGTTAAATCTTGCACTGACAGACTGTTTATACAGTTTAGTGCAAAAAATAATAGAACCAATGTTTTTTCGTTCACAGAGTGGAAGTTCATAATGAAAAATCATTAAAAATTAACAAATTATTACAGTTATTATCCACGAATTGAGTTTATAATAAGTGCCTGAGCGCTTGCTGAGCGCCGATGATGATGGTTAAACCATCGAAAGCGCTCAGGCACTTATTATAAACTCAATTCGTGGATTATAACTGTGTTAATTTGTTAATTTTTAATATTTTTTTAATTAATAAATAGTTAAAAAAAATCAATTAATAAATTAATTAGTCAATCATTGAAATTTTAGGAAGTGAGATTATGTATTGTTAATTTTGACCATCTAAGCTGATTGCGATGAAGATATTGTACCCGAAGAAGTCTGCTAAATGCTTAAAAACCGAATAAGATGGTGACGCTCGGAAATGATGACTTCCCGACGAAGTGTTTAGGCATCTAGGTATTCTTAAGAAGTTAGAAACAATGCGCAGAGATAACACAACAAAGACACTACAATCTACATTGACGAGATAAAAATATATTGAAATATATAATTTTAAATGTTACCGGGAAACAACTCGAGGCAGTAACGTGGGTGCGCAGAGCGCAAATTTGTGACTCTTTGCTTGGTTGGTATAATGTGCAAACTGCCCCCCTCCACGACGAAAAGGCTCAAGAAGTCTGACGGAAACTATATCTAACACTTCTAGGATCACTCGTAGACGAGTGGATAGCCGTAAAACAATATAGAATAGAATATCTAACACTTAATCATTTTTACAAAATTGCCATACGGCAATAAACTCGCCACTTGCGCAGGGGGGGTGCAAGAAAGTGTTCATTATTATTATTGTATAAAAGTTTTTTTCATTCATACCATCACAGCATACCCAACAATGTGGGATAGCCAGTGACAGGTGTGCGTTGTGCATTTCGTTAAAAAACGAAGTACAACACTTGCGTGTTTACCCACACATCAGTGTCGTCTCAATTAAAAAGCAACATTTAGAATGGGTGGTATCTATGTGAGATGTTAGTTTGCATGTTGTATTTTCAATAACCCATCAGGCAGACACGATGAAAATAAAAAAATTGGGGACGCCAAAAAACGATGATAATAAAAAATAGTGGAAGCACTATTATAAGCCGGTGCCTCAGAGCAAATTATACGAATATATAAATTTATAATGAATAATATTTTTAATGGTCATAAGGAAATTATGTTTACTAGTAAGATATTTATATTTTGTACAACAATCTTTAAAATTACATGGGTTTATATCACTTGAAAAAAGAAGAAAGATATCCGATGTCTATGTGCTTTATAAAATACTTAATAACCTTGTAGACAGCTCTTACCTACTCCAAAAAATTTCTTTCAACTGCCCCATGAAAACAACACGCCAAAATCACCTTTTCTATACACCATACTGCAAAACAAATTACGCACAGAATAATTATGTCAACAGATGCTTAAATTATTACAATAGTCTTGATCCCCAACCTGATATATTTAACTCCACACAGACATCGATGAAACGCCAATTACGCGCAGTTATTGGTAATATTACTGGTTAAAAATCAAACCTACTTTTCTTAAACATTCATCCCTTCCTTATCAACGCTTTCCTATATCCATTACCCTTCCCTTTCCCCCACATACACTCACCATCTTACAATGACTACCCAACATTAATAATGTATACCTAATAATTTAAATATGTGAAACTTTATAATTGGCTATTTATTTTGTATTCTCATTTGAAATTAAGTATTATAAATGTATAGCTGTTAAGTTTCCAAACAAATAAAAAATAAAAATAAAAATAAAAAATAAATAAAAACATTTTGCCATGATTTTAAAAAGTGGGAGCACTTGTTTTTTTTAACAATAGCTGTATAAAAGAATATCGAGTTTTTTAATATATAACTAATATACATTTAAAAAAAACGTTTACTGCCCTAAAAATATGTTATACCAATAATAACAAAAAATGGGCATTCTTTTTTCCTACTGAGAAGCTTCTATATGTGTAAAAATTAGAATGAACAAATTCTGCAGTAGTATTTTTTTTTGCATATACCTTACTCAATTTGTGGGCGAGACAATTACCGAATATTTCAACAACTTTAGGTCATTGTAACTCCTGTGACTAAATGTCGTTCAAAGAGATTTTGAAAAGTGAAACAAGTCATAAATCAAAACCCCGTCATGGTTCGTCCTTGCTACAGTTTGACATTATTTTTGAAACAAACAAAAGAACGTTGTAAAGGAGAAAGTGTACTATGAAGGCGGTTGTCATCCAAGGAACTTCAAATACAAGAAATGCCATTCAAACAATATTTTGTTGGCTGTCGTCTGGTTGTGTACAGACAGACGGTCGATATGCAAATACTTTGGTTCGGTTCGCTTTGTGAAAGATTTTATTGTTTTATTGGGCGCGTCAAAAAAGGATAAACATAATAAATAATATTTTATGGATGTGAAATTTCGAGCCAATAATATTTTGTTTGCAACGACTCCTGCAGTTCAATAAAAATGGAGTTGTGTATCTCTTTGCAATTTCCAATTTATAAAGATGATTCATATTTAAAAAAATATCAATGGTTGAATGGTTAAAGCGATGCTTGCGAAAGGACAATACTTTGACTTGTTAATTTTGTCGACGGATAATTCGTGGTGAAACTCCATTATACTAGGTATAAATGAAAACACTAATTTGTTTAAGTTTCACTATTTAATTTAACAATGACACTGACCTGTATCGATCTGTTGAAGATCATCGTCAGAGTGCAATACTTTGACAATACTTTGGTTAAACATATATTTAACATGGAATACGTCTCTTATACATACATACATATATACCATCACGCCATATCCCTTACCGAGTAAGCAGGAAGAACCGAGCGCCATACTCCTCTATTCTTGCAAACATTCCTAGCTTTATTTACATCCATGCATCATCTCATACATACTCGTCAATTTTTCAAGCTTCTTATATTTCCGTCTTTCAAAATATCATTCACAAGGTCATGATGCTATCGCTTTCTTGGGCGTTCCCTCCTATTCACTCCATCTCTTACACCCATGTATATTTTTTTGGTCAGTCGTTCATCATTCATTCTTTCAATATGTCCAAACCACCCCAAGGAATTCACTTTCATTTTACTTATGATACTCTTCTTTATCTTGTATTCTCTCCTTATGTCCTCATTTTTTATTATTAAATCATATATTTTTACATACTCTTCATAGTGATCTTATTTCCACTGCATTAATTCTACTCTCATGCGTATTTTGCCACATCAAACATCAAAGTATGCACTACAATTGCATTATGTACGACAATTTTGGCTTCCTTTGAGATGCTTGGATCGGGCATTACTGGTCTGAGTGCTCCGTTTATTCAATTACCTGCCATAACTCTTATTTCAATGTCTTTATCGGGTCTTCCATTCCGTTCAAACATACTCCCCAAGTATAAATATTCCTCTACTTTTTCTAGCAATTCGTTCTCTAATTTTATCATATAGGGAGTTATACTTTCAGTTTTTTCGAATACCAATATCTTATATTTACTCACATTCATTCTCAGTCCGTTCTGCAGGCATCTTTCATACATTTTATTCACTAAATTAATACTGTAATTCATCCGCACATTCAGCAATCACCACTATCATCTGCATACATCAAGTCACGTACATTTACAGTATTTAGTGTCATTTTCATGCTTTAGTACCTATTCTTTTTTTAGTGTTCTTACGTAGTGTTCTTTTTCACTCCATACATTGATAGGATATCACACAATTTTTCACTAACCACTTTATCATAATGCATTTTCTAGGTCTATGAACGTACAAAAAAAGATTCTGGCTTTTATGCAGAACTTTTTTCTGTAGTCATGCATCTCTTATATGAAGATACGTCTCTTATATAAATATATTAATTATTTTTTGTCATTTTTTAAACCTACATTTTATTTTACAATAATAATGTTGCAAATACTTTGCTAAATACCACTTGGTGAGTTAAAATTAAACACTACTAAAATTAGTTTCGGGAGAGCACTCCTCCCACCGACAGGTGTATTATAACTAAATTATTAGATTTAAATTTTTGATCGCCAGTTCTTGATGGAATACCATTTTTAATAAACAAAAATAAAAACGTGTTTAAATTCAATTCCACTATTTATTAAGACTACAATCGGTTTCGTGCTAAGCAATAGACTACTTGAAAATGTCTTAATAAATAGTGGAATTTATTTTGAAACACGTTTTTTATTTTTATTTATTAAAAATTTTAAGAAAAAAAAACTAAATAATGTATGTATATGCTGTGTCTACTAAGTGTTTTTAATTTTAACTCACCGAGTGGTATTTAGCAAAGTATTTGCAACATTATTATTTTTATCATGGACTACCACAAAGTTACCGTCAAATCCATCAATCTCATTGCAGAGTTGTCATTTATTTCAGAGGATTCATTAGAGTTATTACTCTTATAGATTGTAACATAAATCTATTAAATTGTACATCATACGTGAATTAGGTATTTTTAATTTATTCAGATGGCTATCATTTATATTCCCGTTAATCCAGTTAGCACTAAATATGGCAATGGGTAATATATTTTTTACGAAAAGAAAAAAAAAACAAGATGATGTTTTTTACATAGAAAGTTTGATATATGACTCTTGAGAATGAGTTTTCTAGTCTGAATTTGTCAGATGATTTATATCAGAAATCTCTATATTAATAAATTATTACCCCGTATTCAGTAACTATTGGAACTAAATTAGGAACTTTCTAAAACTGTAGATTTTAATGCTTTGAATGATCTAGCACCGAATTACAAGAACTATGTCAAAGAAAAGAACTCTCTGGGAGGCACCTCACACTTAGGTCGTCTGGATCACAGAGTACCAACTCCTTGAAGGAGGTGGACAAAGCCAACAAAGCGGCATACTATGATCGATGCTTTAGTGCGGTCCATTAAAGTGGAATAAACTACCTCCTGATGTCCGCGGTGCTCAAAGCAAAGACACCTTCTCTAAAAAACTAAAAACAACTTTGTTTCGCAGAGCATTACAGAATTGAGCTACCAGCGCCCTTGGAATGATTTTAAATCATTAAACGGCGCTATATAGATGACTTATTATTTACATTTACGGTCTTATTTCAGCGTTATAAAATATAAACTTGGCTAAATGGAATAAGAACGTAGCTTTATTGGCCGGAACGTTATTACAAAGTTACTGAATTAGACGTGTTTTGAATAATTATGAAAATGAAGAAAATTTCATATCTTCATAATTATTCAAAAAACGTCTAATTCAGTAACTTTTTAATAACGTTCCGGCCAATATAGGTACGTTCCTGTTCCATTTAGTCAAGTTGATATTTTGTAAAGCTGAAATAAGACCGTATATCTAAAATCTACAATATTAGTATGTTCCTATTTTAGTTACAATAGTTACTGAATACGGGGTATTGATTGAGAAGCGTCTCACTTGTATTAAGTCAGATTTGATGTTTTAAATTTTTTTGGTACCTATTAATTGTTAATAATATTTTGTTTAAAAATAATTTAAGTGTCTATTTTTACAAACACGATAGTTATTGGTTATCTATATGATAATAAAGTGCGAAAGGATGTCAAATCTAATAATTTTTAAACAAATAAAAAAATAACAAGATAATGTTATATAAACATTCAAATAAAGGTTTGGTAAAGTAATGTTATAATGTAGTGTTTACATAACTGTAATATTTGTGGCCATGAAATTTTAATTATGACATACCTACCTACATATGAACAAACATATTGTGTATGTTATAATATCACATAATATATTTATATATTTAATCAATCAATCAGTGACAATGAGAATGGGAGACAACAGGTTGCCCAAAATTATCTCCCAACAAATAAACTTTGGCAATCGACCACGAGGTAGACCACCCAAGAGATGGAGAGATAGCTGGAGCTCGGCGTCACAAGAGTCCTTGAGGGACGGGCAAAGTTCCTGAAAAAAACAGGTGTCAACCTAAAAAAAGAAGAAGAAGATTCAGTGGCGCTACAACCCATCGTGGGTCCTGGCCTCCTCCAGAAGCTCCCTCCACCCCTCCCTGACCATCGCTTCCTGCATCCAATTCACAACGTCCATTGTCCGCAAGTCCCTCTCTGCTCCATCTATTTATATATTTAGGAAACGATTATTACATAATTTTATTTCTTTATGAAATTTTTTTATCATATGGCACACATCACCCAAATTTGAAATCAATTTTCTCAAATATAATACCATAAATATTTTCTACATTTTCTAGTGAATCTTTGTCACACTATTATAAAATTCAGCATATACTCCCCTAATAAATATTATTAATAAATATTACAGGCAACAATAACATCTGACATAGTTCAGCAATGAGGTTCACCACCCATTCTGAATATAGTGCCTTTTTAGGTGAGACGAGACTGGTGTGTGGGTATACACATATGTGTTGTGCTCCCTTTTATAAGGCAATGCACACCCGCACACCTTTCGCTGGTTACCCCACATTATGGGATATGCCGTGATGGTATGTATGTATGTATGTATGTATAAATATTAAAAATAACTTGTTTCACAGCGTTTTTAAAACGTACAACGTAACTATACGGCGTAGAGAAATATTTTTTTTGTGCTTAAGAGTTCATGAAATCTAAATGAATGTTTGTGATAGTTATTTCATTTAATGTTTGGTTTGTTCTTAAAATGCAAAAAAACCCTTTTTAACGCACGCTATAGTTGCCCTTACTAATATATAACTTTATAGTGTTCCTGGTTTTGCCTTAATGGCCAATGGCACTCTTTTCTATTACGATAGTAATATACATAAAAGAGTGGAAGCACTATTCGAATCCAACTTTATAGTGTATTAGGCGGTTTTAATATAATATCATGTTTTCAGTCACTAAATTAAATTCCGCAGCAAAAAAAGTGGAAATAGACCCGATGGTCACCTATATCCGCAGAGGAGAAAACATAAAATTATGTCTCATAAATCTTGCATCTCTGGGCTGGAAGCACCTTTTTGTTGGAAGACATTGTCTTTCGGTGATTATTTCGCTACTCGTACATGATGCAAGGAAGTGTTAATTTTATTATTTTATAAATCAAACAAACTGTTCAAACTTTAATTATTATATTTTATAATTATAATATCGTTCAAACTTTAATTATTATATTTTATAATTATAATATCGTTCAAACTTTAATTATTATATTTTATAATTATAATATCGTTCAAACTTTAATTATTATATTTTATAATTATAATATCGTTCAAACTTTAATTATTATATTTTATAATTATAATATCGTTCAAACTTTAATTATTATATTTTATAATTATAATATCGTTCAAACTTTAATTATTATATTTTATAATTATAATATCGTTCAAACTTTAATTATTATATTTTATAATTATAATATCGTTCAAACTTTAATTATTATATTTTATAATTATAATATCGTTCAAACTTTAATTATTATATTTTATAATTATAATATCGTTCAAACTTTAATTATAAAATTTTAAAATTATTTTGTTTATTTTGATATTATAATTGTAAAGTATTATGTATTTTAGCGTAATATAACAATGCAATATAAAATAAGTAGGTATATATTATTATTATTTAACCTTCAATAAATTTCAATAGCAAGGTGAATGTTACAGGGTGACCATAAAATCACGTCATTATGAAACAATGCAACATTCGTGCCACTTTCTTTTTACCTCTTGAGCGGGGAAATACAAAAGTGGTCGCCAACATTTGGTTCATTTAAATTATGTATTATATAAAATTGTAACATGACATTGACGAGTTAAAAAATGTTCGAATGTATTTCGCTACGCATGCCTATGGGATAGGCAGATAATATGATTCAACGCATCTATTTTTGCAAATATTGGTCTCACTTACATTTATACAGTCCATACATGCTCGTCGAATATTTTTTGTCTTGTTATGTCAATATTTGAAATTCAATGCTATTCTTCTTCTTCCTCTCTTTTTAGGCTTGTTGGCCTGTTAATTTTTTGCGTCAGCATCCCTCCCGTGACTTGGACTGCCAGCTGTACTTCCATCTCTTGGGAGGACGCCCTGGAGGTCTGCTTTCGTGAGTAGCATAATCCCTGGCCACTTTTACGGTTCTTGAGTCTGTCATTCTTGACATGTGTTAACATCTAACGATATCCCCAACTTCGCACAGCCTTCGGATCTCTGTGTTTTTCATTCTATCGCGAAGGGTTTTGTCAGCGATGCTTCCGAGTGAGTGTTCAATGCGATAATCGTTTTTGCTTCAATTATTGTTGTTTATTATCAGTAAAAGAAGTTTGTACGACATGAAATAATTAATTTGTCTTTTAACTGAACAATTTTCTTGATCGATCGATACGTATTGATTTTTGAATAGACATTTGAGATTAATAGATAATGATGAATAAGTACAGATTGTCCGGTTCATAGAGAACCAACATTTGAATTCTTTGTCCCAGAGCCAACAAGTAAGCAAAAGTGCCCTTGGAATGGTCCTTTACCATAGAACGGCGCTGTAATATTTGCTTATTATTATTATTATTATTTAAAAAAAAGGTCAGAGTCAAAAAAGTGTCTTGCTAAGATCGACATGTAAGTGTGAATGTTCTTTCTTCTTCCTCAGAGTTGGAATAGGAAGTGTCTTTTACCATCAGACCTTACTTCATCTGTCCACTGCTGAACAAAAGTTTCCCCCATATCTCTCCAGACATAATCATACTTGAGTATTTTGTATACGAGGGGTGATTAGCATTGCAATGCCACCAATTGCAACGTCAGTCAAAATCCAACGAAAAGATGTCCGTGTAACTGAAAGGTAAAGCACATTTTTCAATAAACTTATAAAAAAATTGTGACATATTTTTAATTTTAATAACTCAATAGAGAAGAAGTTGGAATACGATAAAAAAAGATTGATAGGGTAGGTACTCAATAAAAAGTTTCCATTGAGATATTGAAAATTTGTTTTAAAAATATCATATATGCAATTATAAAAATATTCGAAAAACAACTTTATTATATAGAAACATTTTCTGCCAATGCCACGATTGTTTTTGACATTTATTAAATAAATTATAACTTGTATTTCAATGTTAACGATCCCTGTCAATCAAAGGTTGCAACTCAACTAAGAAGAAAGTAGCACACGGTTACACCAATATTACGTCTTTACAGTCAAACATTACGTTATCGGCAATCATTCGGTATATGTCGTTCTTTCTCTATCGCACTTGTACATTACTCCTTTCAATTTTTAACGCAGCTTTCTCTCTTTCGCTGAAAACGCCTGAGAGAATAAAAAGATAGCTCAGTTTAACAACTGTATAAAAAGGGATATATTCATTACTGTACGGTTGATTTATTGTTGTAATTAAAATTTATTTCTATTCATGAGGTGGTTTTAATTTATTGGTATTTTTGCTTTGATCAAAGTTATTGCATTCTTGAAGAATAGCATTTCTCTCATTTTCCTATTCCTTTCTCACGTGACCTCGATATAACATGACAGAAAATTCATCAACAAAATCAAGGTATACACCAAAAGGTATGCGCCTTTGATATCGCTTTGATTTCGCATCAATATATCTAAAAATATCCCCATGACTTTATTTGCGCAATATTTATGATTATATAGCAATATTATTCAGTACCGGTGTCTTCTCGGTGAGATAATAACATAGCTATTTCTTTCTAGCAAACTGTATAAAGCAACTTTCATTCATCTCTTTCACGCTTCCTTTCAATCAAACATTTTTCTCTTTCTTCGTCTCGGTTACGCAAACGTTTCACTGTCAAACAAATATAATATCTGGTTTTATGGTATATAGTTTTTAAATAACTTTTAATATCAAACGAGTTATTGATAATTTGTTTTCAAAATATTTAATCGCTTATATATTTGTTGCTGGCTTGACAATACGTGTAAAATAATGATAAGATTGAAAAAATCAAATCAACGTCATGTAATGTACATTGACATACATAAGTTTACCCATTTAAATTAATACAAAAAGGAAGAATGTAACTGGTAGAAAATAA
Organism: Molanna angustata; assembly: GCA_963576475.1. Taxonomy (NCBI): domain Eukaryota; kingdom Metazoa; phylum Arthropoda; class Insecta; order Trichoptera; family Molannidae; genus Molanna; species Molanna angustata. The sequence continues at coordinate 27,641,464 of OY754969.1, read as the reverse complement.
TAAAAAACCGAATAAAAAATATGACCATAAAAATTACAAAGCAAAATCATCGTTAAATATTTATTTCATCTAATATAACATGGGAAAAATATGATATTTAGTAGGTATTTACTAATAAAATGTAATAAGAAACTACATACCTAATTAATTCAATCTAGTGAATGATGCGAATTGCGCAATATTTTTATGAACTTTTACTGTTTTATGCCAAGTAATATGCATGAATATCGTTTATCGTGAGATTGTACAAATAATAAAACAACTCTATGTATGTAGGTATATAATATTATGTGGTCTATACAAACACCACCTTAATATTTTTAACCTATACCTACACTGTTTCTTGTGTACATAATCTTTCTACTCTCCACTGCTATGGAATAGTTGAGAATTATGATTTCACAATTTTCAAACATTATTTTGTGCATAAATTTACATGTAGAGAATGCATAGATACCTACTATTAGATTTATTTAATATGTTGTGTGTATGACATATTATGTAGGTACTTATACAGTGGACTATTGAATTAAACATAATTAATGTCCTTTTTAATCCAAATTTACCTCAGTATCTCAAAGATAAATTCACTTATCTTTCAAGCCACGAGCGTCCACTTCGATCTGCTGAACGTGCTTTACTATCTATCCCTATTCATCATAGTTCTGATTTTTTAGCTCTTCATTTGAAGTACACTCGGCTAGACTATGGAAAAGCCTAAGTCCTGATATAACGTCGTTTATCTCACTAAACATCTTCAAGAAAAAGCTAAAGCAAAAATATTTACCTGACAACACCTGATTACATCTTCCTCTCCTTTTCCTTTGCTTATCCTTTAGTTTTCCTTACATTGCTGCGAATTGTTCTTATATTCTATCTTCATTGTTTTTTTTACTTTTCTTCTGCTATCTTTATTTATTTTGTAATGTGATAAACTGATTGCCATAGTGCGCATTGTTTTTTTATATTAAACATTTACTCTGGTTGGTTGGAAGAAATCGCCATTAGGCAATAAGCCCGCCAGTGTACTAATTATATGTACAAGAAGATTCCAATAAATAAATAAATAATTATATCCTCTGAAAATTCCAAAATACAAATTTAATCCATATTCATACCCTAATTTACGAGTTTATTAGCATCTGGCAATTCGTTCTAGCTGATTAGTTTTTCCTGCCCAGAGAAGCAAGAATTGTGTAACAAAAAAGGTTTTTAAAATTCTCTGCTGGATATCGATTTTTTTTTCTAAACAAGTCATATAGCAGGTCTTGTTCATTAAAGTTTTAGAAAAAACTAATTATATTAACTTGAATTTACATGCATTTATGTACCTACATAGTAAGAAGTAAGACTGATCATTCGTTAATGAAATACCTATCCAAAGTGAAAGCCGGAATCAAACATGAATTGTATCTATCTTCATACCATCTATAATTTTAACATTCGATGTAATATTTTAACATGGCCCTGAATAATAAACGAATCTAGAGAAATTTTTCCTATATACATAGGTATGTCAAGGTGAATGCTTTACTTCAAATCTTGAAATGATGACTATGGCTGAATTAAAAGTTTTGACAAAATTATATAAGTAATTTCATTGTTTCCAGTATCACCTATATCTAATTAAAAAAAAATTAACGAAGAAATTTCATAATTATTAATTCAGATTTGTTATAGACACACACACACATACATATTACCCCCTATTCAGTAAATATTGCAACTAAAATAGGAACGTTCTAAAATTGTAGATTTTTGATTTACGGTCTTATTTCAGCGTTATAAAATATCAACTTGGACTAAATGGAATAGGAACGTACCCATATTGGCCGGAACGTTCTTAAAAAGTTACTGAATCAGACGTATTATGAATAATTATGAAAATTATGAAATTTTCATCATTTTGGGTTGTCAAGATTTTGCTAACTTTTTGATTTTATATCAATGTAAATGTTATGTTTCTTCCTTAGTATGGTACCTAGGTTTATATTTATATAGTTTTAGTTATGAGGTCCCTTTAGAAATGAGGTCCCTAAGACGAATGTGTGGTAGAATAATCTATGATAGGATAAGGAATGTGGACATCAGATGAGAATGCAAGATTGAAAGAGATATTGTGAGTATAATGAAAGTAAATACACTACGATGGTTCGGACATGTGGAGAGAATGAACGATGAGCGCCTGACAAAGAAAGTATACAAGGCTGAAAAGAGTGGAATGAGAGGTCGTGGCCGCCCGAGAAAGAGTTGGCATGATCATATAAATGAGATTTTGAAAGATGGTAATATACGAAGTCAGAATAATAGGAGATGCATGGATGTTAATGAGGCAAAAAACGTATGTCAAGATAGAGGTGTCTGGCGTTCGGTCCTCTCTGTCTATCCCAAGTAGGGATACGGCGTGTTGGTATGTATGCATGTATGTATGTATGTATAATAGTTTTAGTTAGTTTGTATGTTTTGTGATATGTGGCTCACTTCAAAACTCGAAAAATTCTCTTTTTGTAGTTGAGTCATACTTAAATATGTAAAATCTGTAAATATTGTGTATTTTGTATTAGTTTTTTTAAATAAATAAATATGTCCCTGTAACAAGTAGGTACATATACATCCTCATACATTCCCTAAATTAAGCATACCTATGCTTGTGCCATAGGTGAACGAATTCGGTCGTTGCAGATTTCGAACTCGCGATTACTAGATTACTAATCCAGCGTGCTAACAGCTCTGCCACCACCCATTATAATCCAACTGTCGATTTGTTCAGGAGAACTTTGTTCTCTTAACATATCGACAATGTATCAAGCCAGAATACGCGAGAATTGTATGGAGAGGTCTACTTTTTTCATGGATTTTCCAACTTTGAAGTCAAAAAACACCAACTTAGAGGCTTCGCAGCATATATGTTCGATACACGGATTTACTCAGAATTCGGAGTAGAACATTTCGTGTGTCTGTGTGTGTGTGTGTCTGTGTGTGTGTCTGTGTGTCTGTGTGTGTGTCTGTGTGTGTGTGTGTCTGTGTGTCCGTCCCCCCCTTATAACTTTTGATCCGCTCAATTTACAGAGCCTAAAATTTCAGAATATATAAACAGTTACAGGCCTACAAAACTTTTATACTCGGAATTTTGAATTTTTGTTTCAGTCAGGGGTTATCAACTTTTGAATTTTTATTTTATTTTTCCATATATCTCAGAAACCATAAACGGTAGAACGCTGAAAATTGGTACAAACATAGACAAATACAAAATCTCAAATTAGTTTTTTCAAAAAAATTCCAGGGTTTCTCAAACATTTTTTATTAAGAAAAATATTTTTTTTATGATAAATTTATGAGTTTAACTGCCTATATTTTCAAAACTTTTACAATTATCGAAAAAAGCCGAAACACCCCAACTAGATAATTTAATTTTCTATAAAAAATATTAACATTGTAGTAGAAGATCTCAATTTTTTTTTAACAATTTTTTTAAAAATTGAATTTAGTGACGACATCGCTTCATACATTTTGTATGGCAGTCGCCTATACACAATATGTAAGAAGACTTAATAGTTTGTTACTTCATCTCCAAACATACATACATACCATCATGCAATTTGCATATTCTGGGTAGGAAAAAGGATCTTCTTCCATACTATCCTATCTTGACATACATACCTACATATGTTGTATAGAAAACAAAATATCTGAAAATATTCAATAATTTGTATCTATGGGTTTATAGTTTGGTACATATTCTTCAACTATACATACTATCGCTATCGACAGTTGGATCTCATGTGTTACATGCAACTAGTAAATTATATACAACAACTAAATACAATGATCCCAGAAATATATGGCTAGCTGTAGTAAAATTATATTGTCAATTATTATATCTATGTGTACCAACTCATAACATTAAAAACCTTTGATATAAAATATAATAAGGTATTCTTTCAATTCATGTCTAAATGCGGTGACGAAATACGGCTCAACTAAATAGTATTATTATTTGTATTTAGGTTAACAGTTGTTCAAGCATCCCACCATCTGTAGCGTGATTCTAGTTGCATCTTTGGTGCATCCTTTCTCTTAGTGAAAGGTCAAGTCGAGGTGAAGTGAAATGTCGATGGAACTTGAACGTGAAATGGTATTTTATAATGGCCGTATTATGTACAGGTGATGTTATATTAACGATTATTCACTAGACGTTCAATCATACTTTTAATCCAGAGGTAATACATTAATTTATGTAGGTACTTGTATTTTATTGGAATCAATCCATTCCATGTACAACGCTCATTCGTAAACATGTCGGCAGCAAGTAAAAAATTTAAAAAAAAATCATCATTTCGATACGTGTTCTCAATAACATTTTATATAATGGCATCGCGTGTTCTATCATTTATTTGGAGACATGGAAAAATATGTCTCGTATTTTAGCATTATGAGTCAAATAATAGATATCACATTCCTATTTAAAACAGACTTCCAAAAACAGAGAGGTTATCAATTCTATAGCTAAAACTTTTTACTACATTGTCCGATTTAGGTGATTCTTTTGTCATTATATGTAAAGCATATACCTTCCAATTGATTCTATTTCAATTTGTTCAAGATCTAATAATGGAATCTGTGAGAAAATCGGCAAATCTTCCATATTTACGACAGCATTTGTAATTCTTCACCATATTATCCAATTTTAATGATTCCTTTTTACTCCTCACCAACCCAAGAGGATATACATAGTGGGGAGTTATGATTTCGCAATTTTAAAGGGTATTTTTTATTGCAGATCATCAACTAGTATCATGCTGAGATTGTATTCTGAAAGTTTCATCACAATGTGTGTGTGTGTGTGTGTGTGTGTGTGTGTGTGTGTGTGTGTGTGTGTGTGTGTGTGTGTGTGTGTGTGTGTGTGTGTGTGTGTGTGTGTCTGTGTGTGTGTGTGTGTGTGTGTGTGTGTGTGTGTGTGTGTGTGTGTGTGTGTGTGTGTGTGTGTGTGTGTGTGTGCTGTGCTGTGTGCTATGTACGACGTGTTTATTTTATTTTACTTTATCGCGATTTTAGACTAAAGTACTCATTCGATTATTATCAAATTTTGTAAATACGTATATCTAATAATTGTTTAGACCTCATTAGGTATTGAAGGATATCTGAATAGTGCTTCTCATTTTTTAAACTGTCAAATATTTCAAAGTGACCCCAAGCTCAGGAAACTTGTAAATAAAATTCCAAATTGGTAAAAAGTCACATCACTAAAAAAATATAATATTTAAATAAAAAAAATTTAACAAACTCATTTCATGAAAATGCTGAATATTTTCCACACAAAGTTTATTTAAGAATACTTTATGCATAGAATGACTTGTTAGTGAGGAGTTTAGCGTTGGCCACAACTCACTCGTTTAATATTAAGGGAGTGCTTCAGAGGTGGCCACACATGAAGATGGTGGGACTCACAATAATAAATCATCAAACTCTTCCATTTGCAAAGGCGTCAGCGATCTGTATAACGCGTATTATTGTGAAGGCGAATTGTATGAAAGATATTTTACATAATACGTATATACCATAACGCCATTTCCCTTATGGGGTAGAGATAATCGAATGTCACATTTTTTCTATCTTGACAAACATTCATTTTGAAGTCGGGATTTTTAAAAGAAAGATTATTAGACGAGTTATGAGTATGTAACTTTTGAAATAAGTGACATTTAATTAGTTTATATATATAAAGGTTTAAAGGATATTTTTTTCGTACTTTCATCTTAACAATGCAAATATGCTTGTATATGCCGCCGCCATTAAAAAATTATGAACATAATATGATGTGTCTCTACATTATATTTTTAATATTTTTATACCCTTTTATTTAACTTCACTTGTTTGTCCGTAGTGGAATTTTATAATCGATTTTCAACCGACTTCCCGTCCAATTAAAACTCTGAAATTTTGAGAATTTGTGTATTCCCGAAAAAAACTGTTTTCAGCTTGATTCATTTGATATTTTAATAAAATTAAACAATTTTGTATTTCATACAAAGTAAACAGTAATAATATACTTATTGCACAATACCAGGAGTATTTTTGAGAATTTCTTTTGACAATATCATTTCAATGCGAAGAAAACTTTGAAATGTTGTTTTTGATTAACTTATTTATTTAAAAAAAACTTTTTACTTGTAAACGTAAACTTTTACGGTTGTACCTACTTAGTCGTAAATCGTGGATCTCTTGTAGTTGATGTCTTGGTAGTGTAGTGTGGTGTGTAAATGTGAGTTGGTGGAAAATGCTGCACGTGGGGCCTGTGACCGTGACGGCATGGCATAGTTCTTTACTGCTTCCACTGGCACGTGCATTCTATGACGTCATTTGACACGTCACAAAAGTCAAATTTTAATATGTACCTAATAGGAAAAATATAAAGACAATACATACATAATATTATAATTATATCTGTGGTGATACATCCCTGTATGAGTTTTAGCCTCCTCAAGTTATCGTCGCCTTTCGACCCATCAGTTGCCCTGCTACGCCGATTAGTCTGCTGCAGATATCGCATCTCTTTTTCCACTCAGTCGAGTCGTTTTAATTATACATACATACATACATACAATCACGCCATATCTCTTACGGGGTAAGCAGAGAGAACCGAGCGCCATACTCCTCTATTTTTGCATACATTCCTAGCTTCCTTTACATCCATGCATCGTCTCATACATGCTCGTCAATTATTCAAGCTTCTTATATTTCCTAATTTCAAAATATCATTCACATGGTAATTATAGGAATGAGAGAGTTAAGATAGTTGTGGGTGAAAAGAAGAAAGCATGGATGGCATTAATAGCCGCGAAAGGATCGAATAATGAAGATAGAGCAAAAGAGAATTATAAAGTGTGCAAGAAGGTAGTCAAAAACACAGTAAAAATGGAAAAAGATGGTATAAAAGAGAAAGAAAGCCTGAAAATAGCCAACGACTTGCCTGGAAACATGAAAATGTTCTGGAAAGGCGTAGCGAAAAGAAAAAATGGAACTGTGAAAGCTTCGAAAGGAATAAATGATAAAGATGGAAAAATAATTATGGACGAAGACGGCGTGAAAGAACGACGGAAAGAATATTTCAAGGAACTGTATGATAGCGGAGTAAGTAGGGACGTGAGTCAGAGAACATGGCAAGTAAGCGAAAGTGATAAGGATGAAATAACGCAAGCAGAAGTGTTTGAAGCAGTAAAACACGCGAAAGCGGGGAAAGCTGCCGGATATGACAGTGTATCAGCTGAACTTATAAAATATGGCGGTGAACAGACGTTGGAGTGGTGTCTCTCTCTTTTCAACAAATGTTGGGAAGAAGGACACACTCCCTCAGACTGGAGAAATGCAGTCGTGGTACCTTTGTATAAAGGTAAAGGATCGAAGCTCGACTGCAAAAACTATAGAGCCATAAGTTTATTAAGCTCAGTTGGTAATATGTATGCAAGGATCCTGGATCAAAGAGTGCGAAAGATTACAGAAAGAAAGTTATGGGATGTCCAGGGTGCGTTTGTGGGCAGCAGAGGATGTATAGACCAATTTTTTTCTCTGCGCACGGTCACAGAAAAGGTTCTGGATAAAAATCAGAAAATTTTCTGTGCCTTCATAGACCTAGAAAAGGCGTATGATAAAGTTGTTAGAGAAAAATTATGGGATATACTAGCAGTGTATGGAGTGATGAGCAATCTGATACGCGCAATCGCATCATTATATGAGAACAGCGAAGCATGTGTTCGTGTCAACGACACAGTGACAACGTGGTTCTCTATAAATAATGGCGTTAGACAAGGGTGCGTGCTATCTCCATGGCTCTTTAACTTGTACATTGATTTCTGCATAAGAGCCCTTAAGGATGAAAGCAAGGGTCTGAAATTGAGTACCGTAATGGTGCGAGATTTGATGTATGCAGACGATAAAGTTCTATTAGCAGAAAGTATGGAAGAGTTACAGTATCTTGTAAGTATGGTATATGAAGGATGTATAGAGAATGGACTTAGGATGAATGCCAGCAAATCAAAGACAATGGTCTTTGAAAAGAGTGAAAGCAGAACAGCGTGTAAAATAAGAGTAGAGAACGAATGGCTCGAGCAAGTTGACGAATATGTATACTTGGGAAGCATATTTCAACGGAACGTACGACTCGATAAAGAGATCGAAAGAAGAGTTATGGCAGGAAACAGAGTGAATGGAGCACTAAGACCAATTATGAATGATGGCAACATATCAAAGGATGCCAAAGTTGCCATTCATAACGCCATCGTAGTGCCAACCTTGACGCATGCAAGTGAAACCTGGACTTGGCAGAAGACGCATGAAAGTAGAATAAATGCAGTTGAAATGAGATGACCGGGAGTAGAACGATGTATGACCGGGAAAGAAATGAGGACATAAGGAAAGAATGTAAGATGAAGAAAGATGTCATTACTAGAATGAAAGTGAACACATTGAGATGGTTTGGTCACATGGGGAGAATGAATGAGGAGCGCCTGACGAAGAAAATATACAGAGCGGAAAGGAATGGAATGAGAGGTCGGGGACGCCCAAGAAAGGGATGGCACGACCATGTGAACGAAATTTTGAAAGACGGAAATGTTAGAAGTGTGAGCAATAGACGAAAATGTATGAGACGATGCATGAATGTGGACGAGGCGAGAGATGCGTGCCAGGATAGAAAAATGTGGCGTTCGGTTCTCTCTGCCTACCCCGCAAGGGACACGGCGTAATGGTATGTGTAAGTTTGATGAAAAATGTTTGAATTATCTCTGCATGATGAGTCGATGGCAGAGCGGTTAGCGCGCTGGGCTAGTAATCCAGTGATCGCGAGTTCGAATCCTGCCTCGACCGATTTCGTTCACCTATAGCACAAGCATTTATTTGCTTATTTTAGGGAACGTAGGAAGATGTATATGTACTTGTTTAACAAGGACATATTCATTTTTTATTTAAAAAAAAAAAAAAAATGTATGTAGGTATTAACGATTTTAGTATAGTGCGAGTATAATAATAACCATTAATGTTTTATATGGTAGATATTTATTTGCATGACATAATTTGTGTTTTTCTTTTCTATATACAAAATTTGTAAAAAAAACGATTTTGTTTATATTGCGCTTTGAAATAAATAAGTACCTATGATTATTTCAGATTCTTTAACCAACGTAAGAAAATAACATGTCATATTATTTACATACTCATTTTATTGAGAAAAATTTTCTGTAAGTTTTCTGTTAAAAAAATCCTTCGATCTCTTTTTTTCATGAATATTTTACTTTGTAAGTAAATAATTAATATGTTGTAATTAGGTGCGAATTAATTATTTCATACTCATTTTGATTATTAAATTAACTTTCAAATTGAGAAAATATGGTAATTATTTAATTACTATTTTTCGTCAATAGTTCATCATTATTAATTAGTCAACATCAAACCATTATATTCAATGCTCGAGTTAAGTTAATTATGTGCAACTCCAAAAAGTTGTTTGATAATAAAAAATAATCTGTTTATTATATAGGAATGTGCAAAACATCTTAAACATAGGAATGAACATTATAATTCAAAATATTTTAATGATAATCTGATTTACTTTTTGCTCATCAGTAGAGATAATGTAGTTGGTTGAAACTGGGCTGTTTTAAGATTTGTTTTCATTTTATGTTATAAAACATTTCACAATTCACCGTTCAAAAGTAATTGTTCGTTTCATAACAAAATATATAATATTAACTAGCGGACCCGACAGACTCTGTCCTTCCTGAATATTGAATATCCTGCTTTTATGCTATTACAAAAATGATTATTTCTTATTTCTCGACTGTGAATTCTTGATGGAGTTTCATTATAAATGATATTATTAATTACTTAAAATAAGTTACAAAAAACACATATTTTATATAAACACTTGATCACTGACGCGTTTCGCAAAAAGAGCATCTACAGAATGGTACATGTTTATTAGTGGATCAATGCTATCAAACCTTTTAATAACATATTACAAATGAAAATTTCATAAATTGTAGGTGCAAATATAAAACCATTATAACCAATTATACAATCGGAAAAATAGAGCATACAATACAAAATATTAGATATAACAATTGCCATTAGTGCCACCTATTATGATTCATAGTTATAAAAAATCATTTTTCTATTTTTCTTCTATTTAATTAATGTTAAAAATTCCTTTTTGTGAATCTAAACTATTCGGTGACTCACACAAAGACACACAAATTTTTTTATCAAAATCGGTTCAGCCGTTTAGGAGGATTTCAGTGACATACACACGTACAGTTGAATTATACATATGTATATGTACAGATAAAGTGACGTTAAAGTTATTAAGTACTGAATGAGTATACTTAATTAATAAAGAGTACAAATTAATATGTAGGGGTCTTAATAAATCGATGAGACACGTACTTATTTTAATTATTAGCATATCACTAGACAATCATTTTATTAATTAAGTAGGTAGTCACTCTCTTTAAAAAAACATTATCATTGAAACTACTAACCAAAAATCTTGATTTGTACGAAAAGTCACCTACTACTTCCCATGTGAAATGAACTTCAGAAATGAGGTTTAATTTTTTTAGTATAATATAATCATTTCTTAAAACGAACTAAAATTTTGAAGAAATATCAAATTTATTCAATTTATGTATTTTTTACTACTCTGAAGAATGAATAATATAAAGGAAGTTTAATAAAATTAATATGACAAAAGAACATCACTAGAATAATATAAAACGATATTGTTTAAAGTGGCCGTTCTGGTGAACACATTTTTTTAATAACTTTAATGTACTTTCAAATTTTAATTCATCTACGGAATTGAACCCATTATGTGCTTCTCTCAGTGTATTATGGGCAGCCAAAATAATATATCAATTCAAAATAATATGAAAATAATAATGGGCGAATAATTCTTTACCACGTCAACCGATTTTTTGTTTCGGTTTTTCATATGTAAAAATATTGTTTAATTTTAATTTTGATCCTCTCAAAAAAAAAAGATGATTCATGAGACATTGATTCTGCGAAAACCTCAAACCAGCCCTGTCTGTCTTCTGTCGGATTGCAGGTCAACCAGTCACAGCCGTCTCATGGATTCCAAGACACGATTGTTCAATTTAACACAAATAAAGACGCAAAAAAAAATCTACGGAAAGAAAACTTTTCTATCACGGGGCAATCATATGATCGCGGGAAAACAATCGACTCTTTTGATAAATTCTCTCGACTCTTCCATAGACGTAATATTTCCCGCGTCATTGTACACCTCACGAAATAATACACCATTGTTGAACGCGAAAGAATTTTTCGCATACAGAACATGTATTTTTTTTATAAGTCATATTATGACTAGTTGATATATGAAAAAAAAATGATTCAGTAACGATTATGAGATGATACAACTCTGGTTGCGTAACAAAAAGACAATAGATGAATGGGTGGATAATGTTCTCACAGACTGTATATAATTTTTTCTTCAAAACTGAGGATGGCAATACTTTATTATAGATGCGGTAACAATAAATATGTAGATATATCTGATAGAATATAACGGTATTCTAGATATTTGTTCTTAAAGGATTTAAATGCCCCAGCATCATCTAGATTGCATATCTATTTCTCTGGAATTAATGTTTTCTGCACTGTGTTTACATATATCGTGTATTATATGTATATATATACTTATAGACTGTATAGAGATATAATCTTCATTATATATTTATACGACTGACCAAAAAAATATACATGGGTGTAAGAGATGGAGTGAATAGCAGGGGCCGCCCCAGAATGGGATGGCATGACCATGTGAATGATATTTTGAAAGAAGGAAATATAAGAAGCATGAATAATCGACGAGCATGTATGAGACGATGCATGGATGTAAAGGAAGCTAGGAATGTATTCGGTTCTCGGCTCGGTTCTCTCTGCTCACCCCGTAAGGGATATGGCGTGATGATTTTATCCAAAGACCTTATATATACATTATTACAAGGTCTTTGATTTTATCTTACATATATTATAAAGAAAATGTGTATGTATATGCAATAAGTAAATTTTCCTGAACAGTCACATGCATTGCAGTGAAAAAAGTCCATTATAATTATTTACTATTGACAAAATCACGAATGTTCAAATATATTTTATAGGTGTGAATGCAAAATAATATTTTTAAAACTACCGTTTTTGTGATGGTTTATCAATAAATATTTAGGATGGTATGACTTTCGATTATCTCTGCCCACCGCAAATAAAAGATAGTTTCTCTCAAAATGCTTTATCGAAATTGACATTTTTTAATATATGAGTTTACAATCAATCAATTTTACAAATGAATTCAGAAATTGAGGAAGGTTTCATTTTAATATACGAGTTTACAATCAATCAATTTTACAAATGAATTCAGAAATTGAGGAAGGTTTCATTTTAATATACGAGTTTACAATCAATCAATTTTACAAATGAATTCAGAAATTGAGGAAGGTTTCATTTTAATATACGAGTTTAAGATCAATCAATTTTACAAATGAATTCAGAAATTGAGGAAGGTTTCATTTTAATATACGAGTTTACAATCAATCAATTTTACAAATGAATTCAGAAATTGAGGAAGGTTTCATTTTAATATACGAGTTTACAATCAATCAATTTTACAAATGAATTCAGAAATTGAGGAAGGTTTCATTTTAATATACGAGTTTTACAATCAATCGATTTTACAAATGAATTCAGAAATTGAGGAAGGTTTCATTTTAATATACGAGTTTACAATCAATCAATTTTACAAATGAATTCAGAAATTGACGAAGGTTTCATTTTAATATACGAGTTTACAATCAATCAATTTTACAAATGAATTCAGAAATTGAGGAAGGTTTCATTTTAATATACGAGTTTACAATCAATCAATTTTACAAATGAATTCAGAAATTGAGGAAGGTTTCATTTTAATATACGAGTTTACAATCAATCAATTTTACAAATGAATTCAGAAATTGAGGAAGGTTTCATTTTAATATACGAGTTTACAATCAATCAATTTTACAAATGAATTCAGAAATTGAGGAAGGTTTCATTTTGAATAAGAAAAAAGGTTAATTTAAATTTATGTCGTGGAGAATTTAGTGTTGGCCAAAAAATGTTTGCTATTAGGAGTAGTCCAACTGTTGATTTGTTCAGGAGAACTTTGTTCTCTTAACATATCGACAATGTTTCAAGCCAGGATACGCGAGAATTTTATGCACGGTCTACTTTTTTCAATATACAACATAATAAAACTACAAATCGTAAATACGCACACAAAACTTATGAGTTCATAAAATTTACAATTTGCGAAATATACAACACAATAAAACTACAAATCTTAAATACGCACACAAAACTTCAGAGTTCAGAAAATATACAATTTGCAATATACAACATAGTAAAACTACAAATCGTTAATACGCACACAAAACTTCAAAGTTCAGAAAATTTGCAATATACTACCTAATAAAACTACAGTTCGTATACAAGCACACAATATTTCAGTTGCAATATACAACATAATAAAACTATAATTCATATACAGGCACACAAAACTTCAGAGTTCAGAAGATTTATAATTCGTAATAATAACAAAATCATAATAAAACTACAATTCGTATACAGACACACAAAACTTCAAACTTCAGAAAATTTGCAATATACTACCTAATAAAACTACAGTTCGTATACAGGCACACAAAATTTCAGAGTTCAGAATATTTACAATTTGCGAAATATACAACATAGTAAAACTACAAATCGTAAATACGCACACAAAACTTCAGAGTTAAGAAAATTTACAATTTGCAATATACAACATAATAAAACTACAATTCGTATACAGACACACAAAACTTCAGAGTTCAGAAAATTTGCAATATACTACCTAATAAAACTACAGCTCGTATACAGGCACACAAATTTCAGAGTTCAGAATATTTACAATTTGCGAAATATACAACATAGTAAAACTACAAATCGTAAATACGCACACAAAACTTCAGAGTTAAGAAAATTTACAATTTGCAATATACAACATAATAAAACTACAAATCGTAAATACGCACACAAAACTTAAGAGTTCAGAAGATTTATAATTCGTAATAATAACAAAATCATAATAAAACAACAATTCGTATACAGACACACAAAACTTCAAACTTCAGAAAATTTGCAATATACTACCTAATAAAACTACAGTTCGTATACAGGCACACAAAATTTCAGAGTTCAGAATATTTACAATTTGCGAAATATACAACATAGTAAAACTACAAATCGTAAATACGCACACAAAACTTCAGAGTTAAGAAAATTTACAATTTGCAATATACAACATAATAAAACTACAATTCGTATACAGACACACAAAACTTCAGAGTTCAGAAAATTTGCAATATACTACCTAATAAAACTACAGCTCGTATACAGGCACACAAATTTCAGAGTTCAGAATATTTACAATTTGCGAAATATACAACATAGTAAAACTACAAATCGTAAATACGCACACAAAACTTCAGAGTTAAGAAAATTTACAATTTGCAATATACAACATAATAAAACTACAATTCGTATACAGACACACAAAACTTCAGAGTTTAGAAAATTTGCAATATACTACCTAATAAAACTACAGCTCGTATACAGGCACACAAATTTCAGAGTTCAGAATATTTACAATTTGCGAAATATACAACATAGTAAAACTACAAATCGTAAATACGCACACAAAACTTCAGAGTTAAGAAAATTTACAATTTGCAATATACAACATAATAAAACTACAAATCGTAAATACGCACACAAAACTTAAGGGTTCAGAAAATTTACAATTTGCGAAATATAGGTACAAGATAATAAAACTACAAATCGTAAATACGCACACAAAACTTCAGAGTTCAGAAAAATTACAATTTGCGAAATATACAACATAATTAAACTACAAATCGTAAATACGCACACAAAACTTAAGAGTTCAGAAAATTTACAATTTGCGAAATATAGGTAGGTACTTACAACATAATAAAACTACAAATCGTAAATACGCACACAAAACTTCATAGTTCAGAAAATTTACAATTTGCAATAGGTATACAACATAATAAAACTTCAAATCGTAAATACGCACACAAAACTTCAGAGTTCAGAAAATTTACAATTTGCAATATACAACATAATAAAACTACAATTCGTATACAGACACACAAAACTTCAGAGTTCAGAAAATTTGCAATATACTACCTAATAAAACTACAGTTCGTTTACAAGCACACAAAATTTCAGAGTTAAGAAAATTTGCAATATACAACATAATAAAACTACAATTCATATACAGGCACACAAAACTTCAGAGTTCAGAAAATTTATAATTCGTAATAATAACAAAATCGCAAAAAGGTTCAAATATATATTTTTTTCTTTGTTCGCGAGTCTGCGCCTGTTCTCGGTTGGATGTCATTACAATTCATAAAATTACCTCAAAAAATGTGGAGAAATGTTGAATAACCTGTATCGGTGGGACAGGTAGATAGTCAGAGATGGCAAGTACCATCCTACGTGGAATTCTTCGCCATTGCTAACGGGACTATTGCTTGGCGGGATCACCTGGTAGTGGTACATCGTGGCTTCTCAATTAGCGATATCATACAACGAGTTGATTCATCAAAACAAAATGGTTACCCGATGACCAGTAAGTATTCGCAATAAGAAATCATTTTGTACGTGGAACAAGAACTACATTTTAAATTTCCATGTTGATCAATCTTCAAATTATCTTCAAATTAACTCTTCAGTAGGTACCTACCTATCTATTTTGCTTTTAAGAGATATCATTTTTTTTTACAATTTCCAAAATTTATAACTAAAATTCTTTATGGATTTACACATAAATCAATGTATTCTAATGCATATAACTTACATGGTGTCAGTGTAGGTATACATATGTATAAAGATTAATAAAGTATTACGTGTTTCAAATACCTGATATATAGCGTAATAATATGTTGATCGTTCAATAATATGCTAAAAAAAATATATAAACAAAATCCTTAAGAGGCCGTCGAAATAAGAATATTTTTAAAATTCGGCGTATGTTATTGCGTCAGTTTAAATCAATTAATACAGAAGGTATCTGATATTTCTACCAGTGTTTAAGGATCGATCCTTAATTGAGGAAAATAGATAGATTCTTTGAGACGAAACCCGACTAAGGAAAGTTCATTTTTCCTCTTAAATATACATAATGTGTTTGTATCCTTGTTTTATCATAATCAAAATAAAACATAATTACTTTTAGTGTTTCGTTTTATACGCAAGTGGTATTTAAGAAAAAATAAAACAATTTTTACTGATTCACCATTAAAACTACATATTTTATTACTGAAAAATATACTATTTAATTTTGTTTCATATTAGAAATGTTGCATCAGCTCGTTTTGATTTGTCGTATTGTAGTTACATGTACACGCAATACCTCAAAGCACACGTGTTAATATTATTTAATACATTACACGCTTCTAGAATCTTGAATTACCTGTCTCAAGCAAGATCCAAAGACTCGACTCGACTTGCAATCATACTTACTTCTTGGCAAGAAAACATGGAACTTGTTGGTAATGATCATAATCTCTAGAAGATACCTAGTCATTAAAATAGAAAAATGTCATTTTCCTTTGATTAAACTATAATTCCCCATGATGGGAAGACTATGTAAGTCATTTAAGGAAATTCTATTTAGATACCGTTAGAATATTCTGCGCAGATGCGTAATAAGTAGGTACTCCAAGGATAAATTAGCACTACATAGGTGAGCAAAAACTGGATTATTGAGTTAGTAGTTGAGACATTTGAAATGTAGAATAATACCCAAGAATAACTGGATATGTAATTACAAATGATAAAGTGTTGGGTCTATGATTGTACGATCTAAAAAATAAAGTTTCCCACCATATACTAAAAATAAATATGGCCATTTGATTATAACCAGAAAGTATAAAAAAATTCTCACTTGACTAGTTTTGAAAAAAAAATATGATTGTAATTTTATGTCAATTTTAAATACATAATATCGATACCTAAGTTTTGAAACGCAAAATCGGAAAATAAATAAAATACCTACATGTCATATTATACATAGTAGGAATTATGGCCTCAATTTGCAAGTAGGCACTCGACAATCACCGCATAATGTTATGTTCAAAATGACGCAACATTACGCCGCTTAAAATATTTACCTACCTCTCCACATTAACACATACCCACTAAAAGCAAACTTCCACAATAATATTCACCAAAGTCCGAACAATACTTCTTAATTCTCGACAAAATCCATTGTCGTCCATTTGACAAAAAGGTCCTAAAATTAAAACCGGCCAGTTTATTGTGTCAAACATTCCTCGCATACTTTTTACTCGGTTTCAAGTTGTGCCTGGTCTGGGATATCGCTTGTCCGGTACTAGGCCATAAGTGAAGTTTAGTCCAATATAGAGGTCACTTTCGTTCGTATTAACGGGACTCACAGGAGGCATTGCGCAGGCGCAGTGGGACACGAGGACCGGAATTTGCGACCCCGCTATAATACTCCTACCTACCTACAACATTGACTGTTTGTTATTGTTACCTATATTATTATTATTATTATTGTCTTTGTAACTGGAGTTGCGCAATATCTACGTGCGCATTATTTTATCTTTATTTAATTTAATTGATTTGTACGATATATTCTGCTTTCTTATGCGTGTTTACACTTCAACGCGATATACAAGAATAATAATGAAATATTCATTTCATCCTCCTTAATGGCCTAATGACAATAATCTAAATATTTTTTTTATTTATTAAATTACGATGTAATTTTTTATTGAATTTACGATGTAAATTGTTATAATAATAATAATAATAATAAATTGTTTATTCCAGTCTGTGAGCAGGGGGGTGCAATGCTACACAAACCATATGTTTACATACAAAATATACATTAAATGTTACTAAAGAAGAAAATATTTTTCAGAATATAGATTATATACAACAAAAAGAAAAAAATTAAAAGAAAAAAAAAATAACAAATGAGTTTTTATGAAATATAAGAAAAGAAAAAAAAACACTGTAGAAATGATATAATTAACGTCTTTCACTTCAAACAATAATTAAATTCTTATTTCTTAACTACTAAGAAATAAATTAACCGACATGTTTTTTATACTAACTGTCAATTTTGTTTTTCAAAACAATGTAATTAATGTTTTTTTGTAGGCACTTACCGATAATAACAAATATGAACATATATTATTTTTAAATGTATTTATTTTGTCTACCGACAACCGTTTCGGCTTAAAAGACCATAATCAACTGATATTGAGTAGTTTTAGGTACATATTGCACCTATTGATTTTATAGAGAAATCATAGAATAAGAATTTATTCTAAGACAGAAATATACAAAAAATGATAAAATATATTTGAGGAAAGGATGAAAAGAATAGAAGGACGCAGAAATATTATTTTTATTTTTAATTTTTTATTGAATATGTATTATTTTGTACGAGTCAATGTACCTAACATTATAATATTTGTATACCTATACCTATATAAGTATACCTATATATTTCAAATACAAGTAGGTAATATGTCCAATTCTGATTGTCTAAATTTATCCGTCTGAATTTTAGTACATGAGAAATGTAAAAAAGGTGCTTGCATTTATACGGAACTCATTACGTCACACCGCGCGAACAATCCTTTTATCCATGGTCGCCCGTTGGGTACAGACGTTTTCATACTCTGAAACGAATCAGAATTGGACATAATGAGTAGTTAGTAGTTATTAAACATGTTTTAATCAAAGAAAATCTTTAACAATATTTTTGATAAGAATCATGTGACACATTAATTTCTCAGTTATATCTACAAAATGAAACATTATACCTAAACTAATTGTTTAATTATTTTATATCGTGATCTCTAAAGACAGGAACTACTTGACAAAGAACTTTACAAAAGTAACAAATTACTTGTTAATGTCAAGGTTTCGCTAAAAATATTTAACGATCTAATTAAAACAAAATAATACAAACTGTGCCTAACGTGTTGCACACGAAGACGGCACACGGATCGCTTCTGCTCTTGTCGGCACAAAATTGCGCCATTTGCGCTACACGAGTGTAGTATTCTTTTTACGATTTCCAGGCGATTTACTTACATAATTGTACATTTGGATGTCACGGCCAGTGGCAATGGTGTATTATGTCACCGTAAATAATAAAATGCGTCTAACGCTGAGATAATATAATATATTATTGTATGAATATATACATACAGTCGGCCGCCGGGCAAACCTAATACTAAAGAATAACGGTGAATTGTTGCGTAATTTTACAGCGACTCGCCAAGCAACATAGATATTCTGCTCTACTCACTCAACTTAAATTGCCGACCATTAATGAGTTAGTACAGGAAAAAGTAAAAATGTTATAAACACGACATAGAGAGATAAAATCGACATACCTAAGGCTGAATTGTTTCAACAAAGATTTAAGTAAAAGAGAGGTTAGATTAATTTTATTGATTTCATCAAATTGTGCAACATTTTTAATGAAATGTACTGGTGAATTTGGGACAAAATTGATAAAACTCGCAACAAGCTGATTAAGAGGAAGCTTTGGAGTAACCCCCATTATCATTTACACACAGGGAGCCGACTCAGATAGTATGGAGATGTAATGAGAAGGCAAATCATCTGGTGCAAACTGCTCTAGCACTCCCAGAAAGGATATAGATGTCCACTATCCAAGTGGTGGAGTTATATTAATTTTATTTTAGAATTGTTTCTCGGGCAACTAACAGATTCCATGTCAAATATTAATTTAACAAACACCCAATAACAAGTTGTCACATTTTGGAGAATAAGCTCTTGAATAAAGCCCAAATACCAACCCCGACAATACAAGACAGATTATCATGACGCAGCGACAAAAGATTAGGAGAGCTGTCCTTACCAAAAGTGGGACAGGGAAAATAAAAGAATAAGGTGTATTTTTTAGATTTAGTTAAATTGAGCAGCATTTTATAGATATAACAAAATAATGCAATATTTTTTGTAGAATATTCTGAAGCACTATTTTGGGGAATGCAAGAATCAGAGATGGTATAGAATAATATAATTCCACACGATTATATAAACACGGTAATTCGTAATCTAAACATTCCAACGATAGTAAGCTATGATAAATTACGTAATTAGTAACATGAGCCTATATTAGATATTAACAAGTTTTATATTTTTTTTTTTTTTTTACATATAAAAAGGAGATACTAAAATGTTTTAATTTTTTTTCATTCATCCATCTAAGACAATCAAATTTGCTATCTACATACTTAAAAATGACTTCGTTTTAAATCACAGCGTTTTTATGGTTTTCATTTTTTTAAAGTGTTAGGTATACAAAAAAAGTATACTTCATGGTGTTTTTTTTTCTATTTCATCCATTTCGAACCATCATATTTTTTTAAAGAAAATGTCTTAATTTTTTAAATCACACAGTAAAACATCCCATGTTATTTAATAAATGTAGCCACGTTGTCATTTGTAGATTTTCTTGTGAGTTTTCCGCGCAACTCGTCATGGTGGCGGTGGCTATGAATGGTCTGTGTTGATTGGTTGAGAGGCGACCAATGGGGGCGCAGGCTCTAGCGGACAATACTCCCGACTGATGCGGCAACTCTGACCCATTTTCCGGAACAACTATACTACATTCAACAGAAACAACAAACAAGTATTCGTAAGTAAATAATATATTGTTTATTTATTTATAATTTTCCGACTGTAAATTCTTAGTTAAATTCCATTATAAATAATATTGAATTAGGTACTTAAAAAATAAGTAAAAAACACACAATTTTTTATTTTTTTCCACTTATTTGACCACTGACGCGTTTCGCTCAGCGAGCATCTACAAAATGGTACTTGTGTATTAGTGGACCTTATATTAAGATACAAAAATTCTTTTCAATTATTGAATTTTATAAAAAGGTTGGTTAGCAATGAATTTTTGTACATAAATAAAACGTCCACTATTGCACAAATATCATTGGGCGAATGCGTCAGTGGTTAAATATATTTTTAAGTGGAAAAAAGTTGAAATTTGAGTATTTTTTTAATATTTATTTAGTTTAATATATGTTGTTTATTTGTTATAAAAATAATTATAAAACTCATGTGATCAAGAACTGGAAGTATATTTAAGCATATAAATAATTATTATTAAGTAGGTTCTACACAATTTATGTAAATTATATACAATCACGTCATGTACTTGTTGGCCGACCGAAAAAAACTTAACGACATGATAAGTTGTTTTCATATCTTGAGAATACATATATTTTATTCTTTATTATTTTCTTCTCTTCAATGTGTTGTGTTTTTCTTCATTTATTCTCCATTACGTATTTGTTTTAAGGTCTCTTATTATTGGGAGTGGCAAAAAGAAATAAAAATAACAGCTAATGAAGACTTTTCGGCTGATGTTAAAACCGCGTTCTGCAATAAAGTTATTTTATAATGGCTTATAAACAAATAACAACACAATGTTATTTCAGTTTCTTTGATTCGGGTAAATTTGGAAAGTAATTTTGTGTGAGATTTAAAAAATGTACCTATGTCTAGTTTTCAATTTTCAATGTCTTTGTATTATTGTATATTTATCGCAATCGGTATGGTTGTTTATTCCATAGTAACACATTCCCCTTTATTATCAATTGTATGACACATCATCTGTTTTGAGTATAGTCGGAGTTAGCACTCGGCTTGTCTACTCGGCTTCAGATCGCGAATTTCCGGAAATAACGGTATTCTGGTCCATGACAGTGACTAGGCTGAAGTTATGTGCTGTTGCTGCTGCAGAACATTCTCCACTTCTTCCTCCTCTCTTCACGTCTCCTCACTATACTTGTTCCATTCGACCCCAGCTAATATTATGTATTATGCACCAACTATGATATCATAGACCCAGATACCAAGTCTATCTATTATTAATTTTAGAACAAAATTGGATAGATATCTATCTACCTACATAATTGTTATTGTTGACGTGTCCCATTGCATGTGACGGATTGGTATTAGTATGGACGACCAATCCAATCGACCCAGGTTCAAATCCTTATAATTCGCCAGATTTTATTTGTTTAAAACTTTGTTAAAAGAATAAAGCCGGTTGCAGACCAAAAACTAAGCTAAGTAAATTCAGCTTAGCTCGCATAGCTGAGGTCGATTTTCATACAAGTGTGCAGACCGCACACTGAAAAAAGATATTAGGACAACTAAAATTGGCTACCTTTAAAACAAAATTGGGTTAAGCTAAACCTTTGTTCTTAGTAAGAATGGTTTATCTATTTATGACTGTACTCTTTGGCTGTGTGCACAAAACCAAATGTTTTGTAGTCACTATAGTTCGGATAATTTCAACATGAAATTTTCTTACTATTAACAATTTAAGTGAAAACTATGTGAGCTAGTATGAAAAATGATCTCAGCTATGCGACCTAAACTAAACTAACTTATCTTAGCTTTTGGTCTGCAACCGGCATAAAAACTGGAGGGTTTCTTGCCAATGAACACTATGGACTAATTGGTAATAGTTTTTATGTTTCAGATAGTATTTGTAACAATATTTTAACGATTATTCAAATAATAATATTTATTAATAGTGCCATTTAATGATTTAAGATCATTTCAAGGGCATTCCAAGGTTATATCAATGATTTGACAAAGTAACTTACTTTAATTTACCTTACCCAGCCTTTTCTTGAGTCCAGTGTCGGACAAAGGCCTTGGACTTGGTCTATCTCTTGTGTCACTCTCTGCATATCCTGAACTCGTCACTCTTTTAATGTCGTCGGATCATCTGACAAAAATATATAATAAAAGATTGACCAGCAAAAGAAAAACTCATAATCATTAAAGGAGAGATAATTGAATTGAATTCCACATATAAAATAAATATTTATATTGTAGAATTTTTTTTAACTAGTTGCATGTAACACATGAGATCCAACTGTCGATAGTGATAGTATGTACAGTTGAAGAATAAGTACCAAACTATAAACCCATAAATACAAATTATTTAATATTTTAAGATATTTGGTTTTCTATACAACACATGTACCTAGGTATGTATGTCAAGATAGGATAGTATGGAGGTCAGTCCTTTGATCCTACCCAGAATATGAAAACAGCATGATGGTATATATTATGTATGTTTGGAGATTAGTATCAAACTATTAAGTCTTCTTAGATTATTGTGTGTAGCTATTGCCATACAAAATGTATGAAGCAATGTCGTCACTAAATTCAATTTTTTATAAAAATTGTTAAAAAAAGTTTGAGATGTGCTAATACAATCTTAATATTTTTTATAGAAAATAAAATTATCTATTTGGGTAGTTTCAGCTTTTTTATTTATTTAAAAAAAATGGAAATATAGGCAGTTAAACTCAAAAATTTATCATAAAAAAAATATTTTTCTTAATAAAAAAAAAAATTAAAAAAAATTAAAATTAATTAGAATTAAAAAAAAAACATATTTGAGATTTTGTATTTGTCTATGTTTATACCAATTATCAGCGTTCTAGCTTTTATGGTTTTTGAGATATATGGAAAAAAAGTAAAAATTCAAAAGTTGATAACCCCTGACTGAAACAAAAATTCACAATTCTGAGTATAAAAATTTTGTAGGCCTATAACTGTTTATATATTCTGAAAATTTGGGTTCTGTAAATTGAGCGGATCAAAAGTTATAAGGGGGGACGGACACACAGACACACAGACACACACACAAAACTCACATAAAATGTTCTACTCCGAATTCTGAGTAAATCCATGTATAGGAACATATATGCTGCGAGGCCTCTAGTTGGTGTTATTAGCGTGCAAAAAGTCCACTACACCATACAAAATTTTCCTTCGTACACGCATCTTGGCTTAATAATGTTGATTCATTAAGAGAATTGAATTCTCATGGACGAATCGACAGTTGGATAATGTGTGCTTACAACCCACTTATGACCCGAATTTATAAAACGCACTTAGAAATATTTCAATGCTTAGTATGATAAATTCTATACATTTCCGTGTGCTAAGTATGGACTTAGCACTGAGTATCAGACTTAGCCTAGCCCTCACAGCTGTAGACTTAGCACGGCTCTCAGTATCAGAGCAGATGATATGTGGATGGATACGACCATCAATGGAAAGGTAAGGATGACAGGAGTAGAAAGAATAAAGAACAAACAGAAATAGTAATGTAGATGTCGGAAACTACTTCGCAGTAATAAGGAATACGTAGTAAAAAGAGTATGCATATATGTATGCATAATGATGTAAAGGTTGTACTATGGTTCGGTACGTAGGTACATAACAAATTGCTGGAACTAGAAGGCGTGAAAACATGTCGGATCAAAAATATTAAATTATGCAGAAAAAACCAAGTGAGCAAAATGATCAAAATTCTATACAAGTCTTTTGTGTTCCTATATGACTTTGAATATTACGACTCACTCAAAATAATCAGACTGAAACGTTTAATCGTTGTACGCACAGACTATAAACTTTACTTGTACAAGAAAAACTGAATAATTTTGTGTACGAATTGTTTAAACAAAAAAATATATTTTATTATAACGTTGAAAAATACCGTTGTTTTTATGTGCCTACCATCTACAATGATGGACTGCCAGTATTTTACGCTAATTTAATTTACTTACAAAGTGCCAATTTAAAAAAAATCACTTCAAATACCATATTGTAGATTTATTGTACCTATGAATTACCAATAAGGAACAAACAGTATAACAGGGATGGTTCCATACCATCACGCCATTTCCCTATTTGGGGTAGGCAGAGAGAACTGAACGCCAGACTCCTCTCTCTTGACATACATTCCTCGCTTCATTCACGTCCATACATCGTCTCATACACGCTCTTCTATTATTCTTACTTCTAACATTACCATCTTTCAAAATCCCATTTATGTGATCGTGCCAACTTTTTCTTGGCCGACCTCTACTTTTCGTTCTTCTTTTATCAGCCTTGTATACTTTTTTTGTCAGACGGTCATCACTCATTATTTCTATGTGGCCGAAACCACCTTAGGGCATGGTTAATTTACTAAATGATTATTACACATAATATGTTAACTTTATTTCATTTTTATTTGCATTTGTATATTTTTTATTCATTCACAATTTAACTTTGATAATTAAAATATATATATACTTACTAAAAAAATAAAATTAAACTGTCTTTTTCACTTCAGTTTTATTTCACAGGAAGACGTTTCGTCTGGAGAAAAATCTATTTTTTTCACCAGGTGAAAATGTTTTTCATCGGATTAAATGGCCGTCCTATTTTTAGAGAATACATATATCTTAAAAGTAAAAATGTATTTTTTTTATTTTCACTATTTTTTTTTTTTTTTTAATAAAAATGAATATGTCCTTGTTAAACAAGTACATATACATCTTCCTACGTTCCCTAAACTAAGCATAAATGCTTGTCCTATAGGTGAACGAGATCGGTCGAGGCAGGATTCGAACTCGCGACCACTGGATTACTAACCCAGCGCGCTAACCGCTCTGCCATCCACCCATCCATTTATTTTATTTTATTTTTTTAACATGTATTATGTGAAATATTAATTCAACACGCACTCAATATCGAGTCTCACAGATACAGAATAAAATACAATTAAAATCTGTGTCTCCACCGGTAATCGAAGCCGGAACTTTTCACTTAGGAGTAAGATATCTGACCAACTGAGCCAATGATTTCATAATGTATAATTATCATTGATAATAGTAATAAACGCATCCTTGCATTCTACGGAAGCTGCGAGTTTATAGCCAGTTGGTAATTTCTTTCAACTAACTAGTGTTTCCAGCCCAAAGTAGCAGTGATAGCTTGAGAAATAATTAAATAAATTTCTCCTCTGCTGACAATCGAACCTAGGACGCACACACAAAATCCAAACGGGTTACGATCTCATTGTCATTTCGTTGTCAGTGTCAAAAATTAAAAAGGGCATTTTTAACAATTTACAAAGTCCATCATATGTTATATTGTGTATATGTTATATGTTTTATTTTTACCTTTTTTGTAATGGCCCAGAGGCCGTATATGAAAATATAAATAAATAAATGAATACGATGACGATCATTTTTTGTTTTCTCTTATTTTTTTTATATAAAGGTATATAATTGTATATAACTAAAAACATTTTTTTAAATTATTTTATACTTAAACCAAAGTACGGGTAGTAGGTACCTATGTATTTTTTTAAAGAAAAAATTGAGCAAACATGAGTTTTTATAGAATGAATTATTTGTGATAATCTTGAAGAAAAAGTTTTCGCATCCTTGGCCTAGAGCATGGACCATGGAGTAATTTTGTATCGGTTCGTTGCAACTGCATGAATATGAACTTATTTAAAGCTCTTCTCAAGCATTACTAAAAATTGCACGTGTTGATAGTTCATATAATTGAACTTGAGAAATTAACATTATGTACCTACAAATAATACAGAGGTGTAACATTATATATTTTTCTTCTCCCTGGCTCAACCCTCACTGTTTATTATATAGAGATCGCCAAACGAAAGGATGCGGATGACTTCATCTGTGCACAAACCAATTTTAGTACAAAGATATATGATCTGAGTCAACCAATAAAATCAGTTGACGTTCGACGTTGTGTCACTCTTGCCTTGACCTTTGCAACATATATTTGCAACCATGATGTGTAAAACTGCTGTGAGGCACCGGCTTAGAATAGTGTTTCAACTCTTTTCTATTACTGTTTTCGAGTGTCCCGTAAGAGCCGGGTAATCGAAAATACAACAGGCAACAATAACATCTGACATAGTTCAGCAATGAGGTTCATCACCCATTCTGAATGTAGTGCCTTTTTAGGTGAGACGAGACTGGTGTGTGGGTATACACATATGTGTTGTGCTCCCTTTTTATAAGGCAATGCACACCCGCACACCTTTCGCTGGTTACCCCACATTGTGGGATATGCCGTGATGGTATGTATGTATGTATAAAACTGTCTCTCGCATTCTCTCACTTGTCGAGTTCTACGTTGGTATGAATTTAAATATGCAAAACGTATCCCCTTCTATCTTCTTATTCTTTCTTCAGCCATCTTTCCACTGCTAGATGTAGTATCTTCTAAGTACTTACTTACTTATCAGCCTCTTCTTGAGTCCAGTATTGGACAAAGGTCTCCCGCTTGGACTTCCACTGGTCTCTATCCTGTGCCATTCTGGATCTGCCACTTTTTTATGCCATCGGACCATGTGGTCTGGGGCCTTCCCACGCTTCTGCTTCCTGTTCTTAACCTCCAGTCCATTACAACTTTTGTCCATCGGTCGTCCGACATCCGAGATAATATATGACCAGCCCAAATCCACTTTAGCTTCGCTATTCTATTGGCCACATCCGCTACTCCTGTGTTCTTCCTAATCCATTCATTATTTTTGTGGTCCCTTAGCGAGATATTCAACATTCTTCTTTCCATCGCTCTTTGTGTCACCCTTAGCTGTTCCATCATTAAGTACTTCCATTCGTCTTTTTTTTTGGGCTTTTTGGACCCATCTCCTTCCAGCGACGGGGACAATATTATCGGCCCACCTTTTCTGATGTCGGCCTATTCCCCTTTTCATATCCCATGGTCTCCATTTCAAGAATTGGATTGCGAGTGCGTTTTAGCTTATGTATCTATGCTACTATCTTACATGATGATGACATTTAGCTAGTTCTTTTGTATATGAATTTGGAATTTGAAATCTAACATTTACTCTTCTACTCTTGTCAGCGTTTTGTCCTGTTGAGAGAATGAACGATGAAGTCTTTAAAATAAAATCTTCAGGGCTAAAACGTTGGCAACCAGAAGCAGATTTCGATAAAAGGCAGCA
The DNA here is from genome assembly GCA_963576475.1 of Molanna angustata. NCBI lineage: Eukaryota > Metazoa > Arthropoda > Insecta > Trichoptera > Molannidae > Molanna > Molanna angustata. Next base: position 27,613,443 of record OY754969.1, on the reverse strand, counting down.
GAATCGTCATATTGAAATACTGAAAGACCGTGGGTACATACCTAATAATGATATTGTATCTTGTATCAAACGTCGTCGATCATAAAAAAAACTCTTTAGTAGTTTACTTACTTTATTTTTCTTGTGGTGTATCAGATTATAGTCTTGGTTCCAGTGCTGAGAGCCAGTCCACTGCCTCTGGTTTCGCCTCATGTATATCTTGGAGGCTTCCGTTAAATTTCTTTAGCTGGAACTTTTCTTTAGTAGTTTAAAAGTCATTTAACAAAAGTGTCATTGCTCTTAGGTCTACATATCTTTATCAATGGCAGTTTATTCCAATTTAAAGATTCACATACACTGAGTCTGCAATCAAAGTATGCAGCTTTGGCTCTGTCAAAATCCTCTAAAAAGAATTTGTGCTCCAATTTGACATGTCTCCCTAGTGGCACATTCCTTTAAAATAATTCTTGAATTGTGTTGTACTTAATAATTATGGTAATACGAATAGATCGATCATTATGAGGCGTGAATGAAAATTCTGCAGAAAGACCAAATAATATATTGAAATATTGTATTGATTTGATTCGGATCGAGTGGTGAGGATGGCAGCGGATGGGGAGATAACTAATGGCAGACCCCCTGGAAGACCACCCAAGCGATGGAAGGATAGCTGGACGTCCACCTCACAAGAGCAGGCTCTAAAACTAAAGCAGAAGAAGAAGAATTATTGTAACCCAAAATAATATTTTTATATGTATTAGGTTTGTGAATGTTCATATAAAATTAATATTTTGAACGTATTAGTTTGGTGGTGATTAAAACACAATATCGACACTGCTTTCTGCATTATCATAACAATCTTGATTTTCTTCTTGGTCTTAGTTTTAGTATTTTTTATGAATCAATTCGTAACTCTGGCAAACCGCAGAACTCTACTTGATATTGTTTATTTGTTTAAGTTAGTTAATAATTTTGTGGATTCCCCAGACTTGCTAAAAAAAATCTGTTTTCACTGTCCGAGCAGAGCAACCCGATATCCAAACACCTTCTATATTCCCAAGTGTAGTAATAACTACACCCAGAATGCTTTTACAATGCATTCTTTAATACACTCGATATCTCTGCGAGTTCCCTCAGTGCATTTAGGATAGCTGTCTCCTCCAATCTTACGTAGTGCTTTGGTCTGAGCAGCTTTTGTTTTGCTTTTTATATGTATAGTCAAGTTTGTATGTATTTTTAATTTGTAATTTCTGTGGTTGTCCTATTGATTAATGTATGGAGTTTTCACTGGTCCACTAACTAAGCAATGCATTGTTGTTCTTTTATGAATTTTATTGACTGTGTAACTCTCTATGAAGAATAAATAAAATAAAAATAAAATAATATATGTATAAAAAATGTATTAAATAATAAGCACATTTAGAGATTGTCAACCTTTCAAGAACCAAAAAAAGTACACTAACATAATGTGGAAAGTTCAGTGTTGCCATAACCCACTCGTTTTGTATTTAAATTAAATGAATAAGATATGGCGTGTGAATAATACAAATAACAAATCGTCTTTCAAAATTCCATTAGAGTTAGTCAAAACTATTGTTTTATTGCACAACGCAAATGTCAAATTGTGAATGTACTTTAAATATCAGAGGAAGTGGATAAGTATGTATATATCAGCAATGGCAGCAGCCTCTTGCAACAGTGTGGCTGGTGAGCCGACCAAACCGACCTTGACCGTGACTGTTGTAGTCACTATTATAGACACTAGTCACCGTTCACTCCTCGCTGTTTACCACCATTTTATATTGCAGAGATCGAGTATATCTCTGTAATCTTCCACCACTATATATTGCAACATACAACGCAATAACTACAGACGAGAACTTACTTGTTGCTTCTAGGAATATTATTATAACACTAGTTGCATGTAACACATGAGATCCAACTGTCGATAGCGATAGTATGTATAGTTGAAGAATATGTACCAAACTATAAACCCATAGATACAAATTATTGAATATTTTCAGATATTTTGTTTTCTATACAACATATGTAGGTATGTATGTCAAGATAGGATAGTATGGAAGAAGATCCTTTTTCCTACCCAGAATATGCAAATTGCATGATGGTATGTATGTATGTTTGGAGATGAAGTAACAAACTATTAAGTCTTCTTACATATTGTGTATAGGCGACTGCCATACAAAATGTATGAAGCGATGTCGTCACTAAATTCAATTTTTAAAAAAATTGTTAAAAAAAAATTGAGATCTTCTACTACAATGTTAATATTTTTTATAGAAAATTAAATTATCTAGTTGGGGTGTTTCGGCTTTTTTCGATAATTGTAAAAGTTTTGGAAATATAGGCAGTTAAACTCATAAATTTATCATAAAAAAAATATTTTTCTTAATAAAAAATGTTTGAGAAACCCTGGAATTTTTTTGAAAAAAGTAATTTGAGATTTTGTATTTGTCTATGTTTGTACCAATTTTCAGCGTTCTAGCGTTTATGGTTTCTGAGATATATGGAAAAATAAAATAAAAATTCAAAAGTTGATAACCCCTGACTGAAACAAAAATTCAAAATTCCGAGTATAAAAGTTTTGTAGGCCTGTAACTGTTTATATATTCTGAAATTTTAGGCTCTGTAAATTGAGTGGATCAAAAGTTATAAGGGGGGGACGGACACACAGACACACACACACACAGACACACAGACACACACACAGACACACAGACACACACACACACAGACACACGAAATGTTCTACTCCGAATTTTGAGTAAATCCGTGTATGAAACATATATGCTGCGAAGCCTCTAAGTTGGTGTTTTTTGACTTCAAAGTTGGAAAAGCCATGAAAAAAGTAGACCTCTCCATACAATTCTCGCGTATTCTGGCTTGATACATTGTCGATATGTTAAGAGAACAAAGTTCTCCTGAACAAATCGACAGTTGGACAAATCGACAGTTGGATTATCATGGTGATTCAAATTATAATTATATTACTAGTTGCATGTAACACATGAGATCCAACTGTCGATAGCGATAGTATGTATAGTTGAAGAATATGTACCAAACTATAAACCCATAGATACAAATTATTGAATATTTTCAGATATTTTGTTTTCTATACAACATATGTAGGTATGTATGTCAAGATAGGATAGTATGGAAGAAGATCCTTTTTCCTACCCAGAATATGCAAATTGCATGATGGTATGTATGTATGTTTGGAGATGAAGTAACAAACTATTAAGTCTTCTTACATATTGTGTATAGGCGACTGCCATACAAAATGTATGAAGCGATGTCGTCACTAAATTCAATTTTTAAAAAAATTGTTAAAAAAAAATTGAGATCTTCTTCTACAATGTTAATATTTTTTATAGAAAATTAAATTATCTAGTTGGGGTGTTTCGGCTTTTTTCGATAATTGTAAAAGTTTTGGAAATATAGGCAGTTAAACTCATAAATTTATCATAAAAAAAATATTTTTCTTAATAAAAAATGTTTGAGAAACCCTGGAATTTTTTTGAAAAAACTAATTTGAGATTTTGTATTTGTCTATGTTTGTACCAATTTTCAGCGTTCTACCGTTTATGGTTTCTGAGATATATGGAAAAATAAAATAAAAATTCAAAAGTTGATAACCCCTGACTGAAACAAAAATTCAAAATTCCGAGTATTAAAGTTTTGTAGGTCTGTAACTGTTTATATATTCTGAAATTTTAGGCTCTGTAAATTGAGCGGATCAAAAGTTATAAGGGGGGGACGGACACACAGACACACACACACACAGACACACAGACACACAGACACACACACAGACACACGAAATGTTCTACTCCGAATTCTGAGTAAATCCGTGTATGGAACATATATGCTGCGAAGCCTCTAAGTTGGTGTTTTTTGACTTCAAAGTTGGAAAATCCATGAAAAAAGTAGACCTCTCCATACAATTCTCGCGTATTCTGGCTTGATACATTGTCGATATGTTAAGAGAACAAAGTTCTCCTGAACAAATCGACAGTTGGATTATTTATCGACGTGTTCTGTTGTTGTAAAAAGTAAGATGACGAATGTGATTAGGTATTGAAATTGATGTGATATTGTGCAGAAACGCACGTTGGCGAAGAATGAAAAATGGACCACTAAAATATGTGGGCACTGTATTGGAATATTGTCATTATTTTGAAAATAAGATAGAAAATCAGATGATTTGAACAGTTTTTTGTTCGTAAACATAATGAATATTTATCAAATATCGTATTTTTATCTTTATTTTTACATTTTAAATAAAACTAGTTGCATGTAACACATGAGATCCAACTGTCGATAGCGATAGTATGTATAGTTGAAGAATATGTACCAAACTATAAACCCATAAATACAAATTATTGAATATTTTCAGATATTTTGTTTTCTATGCAACATATGTAGGTATGTATGTCAAGATAGGAAAGTATGGAGGAAGATCCTTTTTTCCTACCCAGAATATGAAAATAGCATGATGGTATGTATGTTTGTTTGGAGATGAAGTATCAAACTATTAAGTCTTCTTACATATTGTGTATAGGCGACTGCCATACAAAATGTATGAAGCGATGTCGTCACTAAATTCAATTTTTAAAAAAATTGTTAAAAAAAAATTGAGATCTTCTACTACAATGTTAATATTTTTTATAGAAAATTAAATTATCTAGTTGGGGTGTTTCTGCTTTTTTCGATATTTTAAAAAAAAAATACAGTATAAGCAGTTAAACTCATAAATTTATAAAAAAAAAAAATACTTTTCTTAATAAAAAATGTTTGAGAAACCCTGGAATTTTTTTGAAAAAACTAATTTGAGATTTTGTATTTGTCTATGTTTGTACCAATTTTCAGCGTTCTAGCGTTTATGGTTTCTGAGATATATGGAAAAATAAAATAAAAATTCAAAAGTTGATAACCCCTGACTGAAACAAAAATTCAAAATTCCGAGTATAAAAGTTTTGTAGGCCTGTAACTGTTTATATATTCTGAAATTTTAGGCTCTGTAAATTGAGCGGATCAAAAGTAATAAGGGGGGGACGGACACACAGACACACACACACACAGACACACAGACACACAGACACACACACAGACACACAGACACACGAAATTTTCTACTCCGAATTCTGAGTAAATCCGTGTATGGAACATATATGCTGCGAAGCCTCTAAGTTGGTGTTTTTTGACTTCAAAGTTGGAAAAGCCGTGAAAAAAGTAGACCTCTCCATACAATTCTCGCGTATTCTGGCTTGATACATTGTCGATATGTTAAGAGAACAAAGTTCTCCTGAACAAATCGACAGTTGGATAAATTTTTAAACTTTGTTTGCACCACGTGAGACGTGGTGAGACGCCACGTGAGACGTCTCACGTGGTGTAAACAAAATTTAAAAAATTAGTTAATAATGAATATTTATTTATTTAATATTGCTTTTCGGGCAACTAACAGGAACTTTGTCAAATATTAATTTAACACGCATCCAATAACAATTAGCCACATTCTGGAGACTTACGATTTTTAATCGTCTCACAGATCCAGACTGTAAACACAATTAAAAAACTGTGTCTCCAACGGGAATCGAACCCGAGACCTTTGGATCAGCAGTCAGATACCTAACCAACTGAGCCACGAAGGCCGATGATAAAACAATACGAAATATCCCGGGAGTGACAAATATAAATATTCCGACCGTCGTGGCACAGTTGATGTCGTTTGGTTTCTGTGCGGGCATCCTGGGTTCAATCCCCAGCAGAGGAGAAATTTATTTAAATTAATTTCTCACGCTAATTTTTAAACACTGGTTAGTTGGAAGAGTTTGTTGCCACATGGCAATAAACTCGCCACTTGCGCAGGGTGCAAGGAAGTGTTTTTAGAATTAATATTCTCCATTCAGTTTTTACATTCCCTGCCCTTTTCTAATTTGTTTTGGAGGATGGAAAAATTATCAATTTTTATTTTGTTACGATAGAATCCATCATCATTTAAATACCTTTGGTAATAAATTAAATATTTGATATTTTAACTGAAGAAGTTATCATCTTAGATAAAAATTTCTCGTAACTGTATTTATAATTGATTACAATTTTAACAAGTGTATTTATAATTGATTACCATCTTTTTAATTTGTATTTCAAAGAATTTAATTAATACTTCAAACGAATTGATTTGGTAAAAGAAACTCATATATTAATATATTACTCGATACATTTAAATCAAACATCGGTGCGTCGACTTACAATGATGCAAATTCTCGATTTACCACAAATGTAACTGTAACATTTACATAAATTTACTATAGATGAAATTTGACAGATTGTATATTACGCAGCAACTGTTATTTTATTACTTGGTAAGATATCTTTAGAATTCAATTTGGTTTATGTCGAAGTGTAAAGTTATGCATATTATATTTTTTGTTAATTGATTTTCGATCGTAATTAAATCAGATGAGACGATATAAAAACAGCATGTAATTAAGAAAGGTGGAAGATGTTATCCATGTCAAATGCGAATCAAAGACCGATTTAAATGAGTCGTTTTGATTTATGATAGATTTTGGGTGTGGTAATCAATGTGTTGTGATTTTTTTTATACAGAATGGTATACAGTCGAATAATTGATCCATGATTAACTTGTAAAATTTCAAAGATATTTTTCAGGTTATATTTGTAAGGAAGATTTATAATGTGTATTTGATGTAGGTATAAATTACAAGTCAATTGATGAATATAGATTGAAATATTATCATCAATTATGTTCAACAAGAAGCTTTGTTTTAACAAATCTCAGTTAGATTTATATATAGACTATGAAACAATGTAGCATGTGACAGTTCAAGACATTACCTGAACATCAATTGTTATTGTTGAAATGGCAGTAAAGAATTGTATGAAAATTTATTCAGTTTTTAGATATTGCACATCCGCCGTTAGGTATTAATTAGACTTTCATCAAACTGCAATGTCGGATGGTTCAAATCTGACACCTTTTGTCTTTTAAAAGGACGGATCTGCTACTTACAGCATTTTGAAATATTATTCTTCCAAAAAAACATTGACGGACATGGTAGGTAAAGGGATAGTAAATTGTTATATCTATTATTAAAAGTAAACCACTTTTTGATTCTACGTGAATTTTAATATGTGCGATAGGCCTATCGCACATAATAAAATTCATGTAGAATCAAAAAGTGGTTTACTTTTAATTATAGATATAACTTATAATGTAATTCTACAAAATAATCCATCATTAAGATAATAAATTGGTTTAAATTATTTTTATTTCTACATTCACTGACTTATTAAATGAATGATTAAAAAATTTTATAAATAAATCCATTTTAAATATGCAATCGAAGTCGAATCGAAGGTTCGAATAACATTGTTGTAAATACCTACCACAGTCAACATTACTATTGGGAAAGTTGATTCACTTTATTAAAACTGCATAGCTCATAAAAGGATATTATGTGTTGTGACATAAAATTATCATAACGAATACCTGCAGGCTAAGGTGAAATTCCTATAACGTCGATACTTACTTACTTTGCGGGTCTAGACCTTAGACCTTGCCACTCCAGTAGGTGGCGACGGAAATCTCCTTGTCGTTCACTGTTTTTAGGTCACTTGTGGTACATGTGATCTTCATTCGTGGGCATGTAAGTAAGTGGGCGTCATCCTGCTCCTGTCCGCAATCAAAGCACGTATCTTCTCCCTTCAGGAATCCCTACCTCTGCTGGTTCTTTTTACATCTAGTCACCCCCACTCTCAGTCTGTTAAGGGTCTTTCATGTTGGAAAGTCCAAACCAAACGCTGTGTCGCCTAGAAAAGGTCCAAACCAAAACCAAACCAAAGGGTCGCCCCAGAAAGGGATGGCATGTGAATGTTCTTTTGAAAGAAGGAAACATAAGAAGTTTGAACAAACGACGAGCGTGTATGAGACGATGCATGAATGTAAAGGAAGCCAGGAATGTGTAACATTTGAGGAGTATGGCGCTCGATTCTCGGGACATGACGTGATGGTATGTATGTATAATTAACATCAATAAACATAATCAATGTGAGATTACACTAATTTATATAAGATAACACTAATTAAGGATTATGTATCGTTTGGTTTATCGGTATATTGCATTTACATGCTGGACATACATTTTTTGGCTGACAAAATAAATCGGTCAAATCATTTAAATCTCATTACAAGCTCAAGACACTCATTATTTTAATACACAATAATCTTTCACAACATTAAAATAATTCACCCATTAAACTGATTGCTATTTTTTTCGTTTTGGTTTTTAAAAAGAACTCGCGGCATTCCATTCACCGTAGAATATAATATGACAAGACGTTGAGAGACAGGGACGTGAAATGTGAAATAGTCAGTGTGTACAAGAGACGACAGTAGAATCTGCGCACAGGACAATCGCAGTCGTTGACCCTACTCTATCAGAAACATTCGCCGAGCGAAAAAAAATCTGGATTGGTCAAAATGGCGGCGGTGCAAACAAAATCACAAAGATTGGACGTAGAATGAAAATTCTACGGAATTTTCATACGTGTTTTCAATTATGTACACACTATACTTTCAAAGAATCCGATTTTCTATTGTTATTTTAACGTTATCTTTTTCTGTCCATGAAAAAACAACCAGAAAATGCGATGTACCCATATGCTTAGTAAAATATTATTTATTTATTTATCTTTTTGTACATAATATAAACAAATAACATTCAAACTGGCGAGTTTATTGCCATTATTCAATTTCTTCTGGTTTATTGCCATTATTCAACTGGGGGGCAAGTCTGGTTCAATCGGCTAAATCAAAACTCCCGTGATTACCCATATCATGGATATAATTATTATATGGAGTTCTACAATATCTTAAGATGTCATATAACTCCATACTATAATTATATTCAACGATCCCCTCTGTGTAACCTAAACCAACTTAAAACGCTCACAATTGACGAAATGACTGCTTGCTACGACAATACACTGACTAGACTTTTAAATAAACACGCTCCTGAGCAAACGACAAGGCGACAAATACGAACTTCTGACAAGTGGTTCGACGAAGAGTGTCGACAGGCAAAAATATTCATGAGGAAACGGGAAAGAGCCTTTAAAAAACAAACAGTTCACAGACATGAATGGACAGACGCACTAAAAAACTACAGAGACATAATAAATAGGAAAAAAAACGCGTACTGGACGGAAAAAATCGACTCAGAACGAGGCGACCCCCAACGCATGTGGAGATCTCTCAGTTCAGTCCTAGGACAGTCAATACAACCGCCTACCACAGACCTGGTCCCTAACGACGTCTCGGATTTTTTCAACAACAAAATAAAAAATATCCTCAAAAACACAACCTCTCCTGATACACCATATTACGAACAAAACACGAAAGCACAAATCAACATTTTCAATGAGACTAATATAGATGAAATTCAAAAGCTAATCAAAAACTCAATAGCCAAAAACTGCTCTCTCGACCCCATTCCGACATGGCTCCTCAAAAAGTGTTCTCACGAACTGTCTCCTTTTATCTCCATGATGTTTAACATCTCCTTGAATTCAGGCGTAGTACCAAACCTCTTCAAGAAGGCCTTAGTCACTCCCATACTGAAAAAGCCATCTCTGGACCCTTGTGATTTGAACAACTACAGACCAGTATCTAACCTATCTTTCTTGTCGAAACTACTAGAGAAAATCGTCGCTTCACGTATTAACTACTTCATTGAATTACAAAACATGTTCGCTACCCACCAATCAGCATACAGAAAGTATCACTCCACAGAAACGGGTCTCCTTCGATTACTTTCAGATATAATCCTTGCAACAGAAACAGGCAAACTAGTTCTTCTTTCATTTCTGGATATGAGCGCGGCTTTTGACACAGTCGACCATCAATTTCTCTTAAACAGACTGAACATATCCTATGGCATTCACGGAACAGCCCACTCGTGGCTGCAATTTTATTTACAAAACCGTTCTCAAACCATAATAATAAATAAAGAACAGTCTTTCCCTAAAAAAGTGACGACAGGCGTTCCCCAGGGTTCTGTACTTGGCCCGTTACTGTTCACACTTTACACAAAGGACATTTTTAACATAGTTAAATCGCATAATCTACTTGCACACTGCTACGCCGATGATTGGCAGCTGTACTTTTATTCAACTCCGAGTGAGTCATGCCTTCTAAAAGACAAAATTTGTCTGTGCATCGAAGAGATAGAGCGGTGGATGTCTTCAAATAAACTAAAACTAAATCCAACTAAGACCGAATTTCTCTGGACGGCCACACACCGCCGGCAGCATTACATAGACAACACTTCTGTCTCTGTTGCAGACACCGACATTATTCCTAAGTCCGCCGTTAAACTTCTGGGAGTACATATTGACTCCAGTCTAAGTCTCAAAAAACAGATAAACAGCACAACATCCTCTGCTTTTTACCACTTACGACGAATAAAATCTATCAGACGAAATATACCTACGGAAGCAACGAAATCTCTAGTAAACGCATTCGTTATTTCCCGCCTGGACTACTGCAATGGTATCTACGCAAACCTTCCAAAGCTGGAGCTAAACAAACTTCAATCCGTCTTCAACGCTGCTGCTAGGCTAATCACCGGAGCCGCGAAATTCTCACACATATCCCACCATCTACGAAATCTTCACTGGCTTAAAGTGCCAGAGAGAATCAAGTACAAATTATGTTTGTTGACTTTCAAAGCGATCCATGGCATGGCTCCCACGTATCTTTCAGACTTCTGCATCCCTCTCACCGTAAACGAGCGACAACAAACACTTCGGTCAGCCACCACATCCGTGATTGGCAAGTTGACTGAAATAAATAGAGTCAACACTTCATCCTTCGGTGATCGTGCTTTTGCTGTGGCCGGACCAGCCTCGTGGAATAAACTACCACCTGAACTGAGGCAAATCGACAACTTAGCACTATTCAGGAAACACCTAAAAACTCACTTCTTCCGCGAGTCTTACAATAACCCCTAATATATTCAAAGCGCCCTTGAGGTGAGGCTATCACAAAAACGGCGCTATAAAAATAATCCAAATTTATTATTATTATATCCATGATATGGGTAATCACTGGGGTTTTGATTTCGCCGGTCGAACCAGGGGGGCAAGTCTGGTTGACCGTCGAAATCAAAACCCTCCTTGTTTACCTACCCATGTAATAGAACGATATATGATAAAATAAAAAATGAGGACATAAGAAGGGAATGCAAGATGAAGAAGAGTATTATAAATAAAATGAAAGTGAATTCCTTGAGGTGGTTTGGACATATTGAAAAAATGAATGATGAACGACTGACCAAATAAATATACATGGGTGTAAAAGATGGAGTGAATAGCAGGGGCCGCCCCAGAAAGGGATGGCGTGACTATGTGAATGATATTTTGAAAGAAGGAAATATAAGAAGCTTGAATAATCGACGAGCATGTATGAGACGATGCATGGATGTAAAGGAAGCTTGGAATGTGTGCAAAAATAGAGGAGTTTGGCGCTCGGTTCTCTCAGCTTACCTCGTAAGGGATATGGCGTGATGGTGTGTGTTTGTTTACCCATATCATGGTTATAATTATCATATGGAGTTCTATACTATTCTAGGATATTAAAGAACTCCATACCATAATTATATCCATGATATGGGTAATCACTGGGGTTTTGATAACGCCGGTCGAACCAGACTTGCCCCCCAGATTCAAAGTATGACAAAATTGTATACGTAGGTACATCAACAATATAATGAAAGTGACAAAAAAAAGAAAATATACATTACTCTAAGACACATAAAAAAGGGGGTTGGGAAAGGACAAGGAGAGGAAATCGGGATCGGGTATCGGGATAAATATTCCTTCTTTAGTTTTTTCTTGAAAATACAAAGTGAGTTAGACGACGCAATATCTGGACTTAGGCTAATTCATAGTCTTGCTGATATTACTTCGAACAATGAACTGAGAAGTTCTGTGTTATGGATAAGGATACCTACAGGACTTACGACCTTACCTGCCTTGATTTCTCGGTTATTTTAAGTTATTCTAACTTTGTCTGTATTGAGATGTTAAAAATTCGTCACAAAAATATCATTGACTCCCTACAGGGAATAAATCCATTGTTTGCGTGTATGCAATTATAAAAATGTTTAAATTTTAATTATATTTTCTTAAATCTTTCTTACTAAATATTTTTAAATTACTTCATTTGTATTATGACATGTAAAAATCTTTGTTTCAAAATGATATTAATGTTATTGTTGTATCTGAGTGCTGATCCAAAGGTCCCGGATTCGATTCCCGGTGGAGACACTGTTTTTAATTGAGTTTTCAGTCTGAATCTGTGAGACGGTTAATATCGTAAGTCTCCAGAATTTGACAACTTGTTATTGGGTGAGTGTTAAATTAATATTTGACATAGTACCTGTAGTTGTCCGAGAAGAAATACAATTTTAAGTATTGTTTTAATCTTATATTTCATAATCTCGATAAAATTTTCACTTTTCAAAACATGAGTACACATTTTATTAGCAATAAATGATAAAAGTATACAAAAAAAACAAAATGATCGAATCCTAATCAATATTCATAATAATATGTAAGATTGGCAGGTGGTATTTAAATAAATTCAAATACTTATAACAATATCTTTTTCATCTCGATGAAGCGTGAGAAAGTTTTTTTTTTGTTATTTACATTTAATACAAGAGTTAAGGGTTGATGTTACGGACATGTGTTCACCACAAGATATCAACCCTTTTGAACCCTTCAATGCTCTTTGTTCTCGGTTTTTTTTTAATAATATTGAATTTTATATAAAATTAAACTCACATGAAATTCATTCAAGAATTTTGTTTACTTATTATTTAATATTTTTTGTCGTATATAGTATTTATATTAGTATGATGGTGTATTTTGGCAGGGTAAAAAGTGAGGACATAAGGAAATAATGTATGATGAAGAAAGATGTCATTAATAGAATGTAAGTGAACACGTGGGGAGGTTTGGCCACACGGGGAGAATGAATGAGGAACGCCTGACAAAGAAAATATGCACGGAAGAGATATATTATAAGAGATATATTATAAGATATTATAAGATAAGGAAGAGATATATTATGAGATATATTATAAGATTATTATTATTATTTTTTTTTTTTTTAATAAATATTATTATTATATATATAAGAAAATATATACAAGAAATATACAAGAAAGTATATACGGACAGGAATGGAATAAGAAGGCGGGGCCGCCCAAGAAAGGGATGGCATGACCACGTGAACGATATTTTGAAAGACGGAAATGTTAGAAGCGTGAATAACAGACGAACGTGTATGAGACGATGCATGAATGTGGACGAGGCGATGAAGACGGCGTGCCAGGGTAGAAAAATGTGGCGTTCGGTTACTCTGCCTACCACGAGAGGAACATGGCGTGATGGTTATGTATTTTTACAATGCTGTTTTTCCTTCTACCTTGCTGACGTAAATTAAATAATAGATATGCTCACATAATATGTATATATATTTTTTTATATTATTTCCTTATACTTATTTTTTAAATGATACAAACAAATATTCAAAACAAAGTTTGCATGCGATCAATTTCTTTGCAGGAATCGAACTTAGGACGCTGCCGCCCTAAGTATAATTACATACAAGGATTGATCATCTACATTATATAAATGGCAATTGTATTTTATACATAAAAATAAAATTTGCTTTATTTATTTATTCTTAGATAAAAAATTTAATATAATGGAGAAATTATATATTAGATCAATTGTATTGGTCTCTCAAATTTCTTTTGTATATATTTTTTGTAAGATCTATATTCCAAAGCGATGAGTGTTTGATTGTACGTGGGGTAGGTACTATATTTTAATACTTTTTTCTATTGCAACTTCTTATCCTTATTGTAAATCATTTTTCTTCATAAATATTACGAGTCAATAATATTTTTCTATTTTTCAATGAAATTCAATTTATTTCAATTGTAACAGACAAATATTTGAACGAAAGAATGTACGTAATCTGCATCGATATTTATTCTCACCTATCGATACTAATAATATGTTTGTAGGCGTTATATTAACATTAGTTATTTGTGTGCGTATCTACCTGGATTTTGAAATCATGTTGACCTGTATATGTATATATGATATATTTTTTTGTTAGGTCGTCAATACCTTTTGTTATCCAAACATCCTTGAATTCTGAATGTATGGTCATATTTAAGAGACAGTGCTTTATTTGGATATCTCGAAATATTTTTTTTCCTTTATTTCATATTATTAAAACTTAGTCAAAATATATTGTTGAATTGACTTCCTATTAAAGATTAATTGAATCAATGAACAGTGAACACTGTTTAAATAAATTGCACCCTGCGCAAATGGCGAGTTTATTGCCATATTGTAATTTCTCCCAACTAATCAGTGTTTTCAGCCCAGAGAAGCAATGCTTGCGTGAGAAATGAATTTTAATAAATTTCTCCTCCGCTGGGAATCGAACCCAGGACTCCCGCACCGAACCCAAACGGCGCGCGGCGTACCAACTGCGCCAATAGTGTTATTCAGATTATGGTGACAGTTTTTTTTATGTTGATTGAATATGAGCTCATTTAATTTTGTGTGCATCCATAATTAGACGTCCAGCACTCATAATTGTAACCAAAATAGTTTTCTTTTTATGAAAATTGTAAGCTGGATGTCTGTCGATGTACCCTTTTTTAATAAATAAATAACGTTTATAAAATGTATACATGTATATATGAGTACATTTTTTTATTTGTTTCGTGTTATGCTTTGGAGCATTTTTTGTACTTACATTATAATATATAAGCAATAGGATCATGCTGAAAATCAGCTGCTGGGGGCTTGTCTTCCTGCAACATAGCTGAGCATAGTCCTGTTTGAGTTGGAAAAGTTGCTTTTCTTTTTCATTTGTTGATATATTATATATTTCTTTGTATTTGTATGTATACTTATTTTTTCGTCTCAATTTTATTATAATTATTTTTAATATAAATAATAAACCACAAATTGACATTGTATTAGGTAACCATCCGTAAATTGTTATTGATTTATAACACAATTACTGCATTTATTTATACCAAATTTTAAATGTTTTTCAAATTGATCGATATTTCTAGAACGTTATGCAGATTTGCCTTTTGTGTCTTTTTAAATTTATGCATAAATTTTCTAAATCTAGATAATTCAATAAATAAATATATATATATATATATATATATATATATATATATATATATATATATATATATATATTTATATATATATATATATATATATATATATATATATATATATATATATATATATATATATATATATATATATATATATATATATATATATATATATATATATATATATATATATATATATATATATATATATATATATATATATATATATACATATATATATATATATATATATATATATATATATATATATATATATATATATATATATATATATATATATATATATATATATATATATATATATATATATATATATATATATATATATATATGTTATATTTGATGTTTTCACGGGTGAAATATGTTATAATATTTTTATCTCGGTTTTCCCGTGTCAGTAGGTCTTGACTAAGACCATTTGTCTTCCGACGTTTCGCCTGAATATCACCAGGCATTTTCAAGGACTTAACGAAAAGCACGCGCGCGACACACGTCTACTCACACTGAAAGCTCACCGTCAAGTGACTCGTAGCGTACAAGATGGCCGCTTATGTCAAATATTGTTAGCGCGACGTGATTGGCTCCTTGTGACACGCCCACCTGCTGTCGTGTTCGTTGGTAATAATATTTTATCATTATTTTTTTTTTGTTGTGATTTATTGTTAATTTTAGTTGTGACATTAATATTATTATTGTTGTGTTTTGGGGTTATTTTCGCTATGGTATTATTAATATTATTATTGTATTGTTTGTCATATAAAATGTTCTTCCAGGTACTAGGCAAACGAACTCCGTCGTCCCGATTGTTCATTATATCCCTTCTCTTATATATTTCTATAGCTTCCCTGTAAATTCTGAGAGGTTCACTGTTTAAACTTGCTATTATTTTTGAATGGTCAAAATCTATTGTATGTCCTTCTGTGAGCGAGTGTTGTACAAGTGAGGATGTAAGTTTTTTGTTTCTCATGTCGACTCTGTGCTCCGCTATTCGTGCTTCAACTTTTCGATTGGTTCTTCCTACATAAGTCTTATTGCACGATCCGCACGGTATTTCATATACTCCATGAGCTTCAAGTGGAATGATGTCTTTCGGGTTTCTTAGCGGAATAGCGGAGCACAGAGTCGACATGAGAAACAAAAAACTTACATCCTCACTTGTACAACACTCGCTCACAGAAGGACATACAATAGATTTTGACCATTCAAAAATAATAGCAAGTTTAAACAGTGAACCTCTCAGAATTTACAGGGAAGCTATAGAAATATATAAGAGAAGGGATATAATGAACAATCGGGACGACGGAGTTCGTTTGCCTAGTACCTGGAAGAACATTTTATATGACAAACAATACAATAATAATATTAATAATACCATAGCGAAAATAACCCCAAAACACAACAATAATAATATTAATGTCACAACTAAAATTAACAATAAATCACAACACAAAAATAATGATAAAATATTATTACCAACGAACACGACAGCAGGTGGGCGTGTCACAAGGAGCCAATCACGTCGCGCTAACAATATTTGACATAAGCGGCCATCTTGTACGCTACGAGTCACTTGACGGTGAGCTTTCAGTGTGAGTAGACGTGTGTCGCGCGCGTGCTTTTCGTTAAGTCCTTGAAAATGCCTGGTGATATTCAGGCGAAACGTCGGAAGACAAATGGTCTTAGTCAAGACCTACTGACACGGGAAAACCGAGATAAAAATATTATAACATATATATATATATATATATATATATATATATATATATATATATATATATATATATATATATATATATATATATATATATATATATATATATATATATATATATATATATATATATATATATATATATATATATATATATATATATATATATATATATATATATATATATATATATATATATATATATATATATATATATATATATATATATATATATATATATATATATATATATATATATATATATGTTATATTTGATGTTTTCACGGGTGAAATATGTTATAATATTTTTATCTCGGTATTCCCGTGTCAGTAGGTCTTGACTAAGACCATTTGTCTTCCGACGTTTCGCCTGAATATCACCAGGCATTTTCAAGGACTTAACGAAAAGCACGCGCGCGACACACGTCTAAACAGTGAACCTCTCAGAATTTACAGGGAAGCTATAGAAATATATAAGAGAAGGGATATAATGAACAATCGGGACGACGGAGTTCGTTTGCCTAGTACCTGGAAGAACATTTTATATGACAAACAATACAATAATAATATTAATAATACCATAGCGAAAATAACCCCAAAACACAACAATAATAATATTAATGTCACAACTAAAATTAACAATAAATCACAACACAAAAATAATGATAAAATATTATTACCAACGAACACGACAGCAGGTGGGCGTGTCACAAGGAGCCAATCACGTCGCGCTAACAATATTTGACATAAGCGGCCATCTTGTACGCTACGAGTCACTTGACGGTGAGCTTTCAGTGTGAGTAGACGTATGTCGCGCGCGTGCTTTTCGTTAAGTCCTTGAAAATGCCTGGTGATATTCAGGCGAAACGTCGGAAGACAAATGGTCTTAGTCAAGACCTACTGACACGGGAAAACCGAGATAAAAATATTATAATATATATATGTATATATATATATATATATATATATATATATATATATATATATATATATATATATATATATATATATATATATATATATATATATATATATATATATATATATATATATATATATATATATATATATATATATATATATATATATATATATATATATATATATATATATATATATATATATATATATATATATATATATATATATATATATATATATATATATATATATATATATATATATATATATATATAATGTCATGCATACCAAAGGCTGTATTTATTCGTTTATGCCTGATTCCATGAAGTCAAATAATAATGCAAAATGAATGAGGGTTTGACCGTTTGAATCACTGCCTCCAGCTGATTTCTGGCGTGGGAAGATTCACAGGTGCAAGTGAGTGTTGGTGCAGGATGCACGGTGCAAGATCTGGAGAGGACCTTCCTTTCATTTATTATTCAACCTTCATCTCTGAAAACAAATCAATAAAAATATCACTTTCTAATATTTTAATATGCATATATCTATATACTTAACAGACAATCTTAATGTATAAAGTAAAACCAATTATTTTATGTCATATACAAAAAATAATACCCATCTCATAATTACATACGTATAATTCGGACGATTTATTTAGCACCGTTTTCGTGAATATCTCACCTCAAGCGCGCTTGTCAATATTCGTGGAAAGGTGCTATTATAGCATAGAGTTATAACATAACTCAATAGTTTTGAGATCCTTTCTAATTTTTTATTTTTATTTTTTTTTAAATGAATAGGTATGTCCTTGTTAGACAAGCACATATACCTACATCTTCCTATGTTCCCTAAAATAAGCAAATAAATGCTTGTGCTTAGGTGAACGAAATCGGTCGAGGCAGGATTCGAACTCGCGACCACTGGATTACTAGCCCAGCGCGCTAACCGCTCTGCCCTACCCATCTAAATAATAAATATATATATTTTCGGTATGTTTCAAGTTACAGTTTGCTTCAAGATTTGCGCTGCACCATTACACATAAATGGAAGAACATTTATTCTTATTACACATACATGGCAGAACATTTTTTCTTATTGCACATTGCACATACATGGCAGAACATTTTTTCTTATTACACATAAATGGACAACTCCCAACGGATATAAGAGAGTCTAATTATAAACAGCTAGGCTACAAAATAAAAATTTAATAAAGTAATAGATAAAGGGTTAATATAATCATGGGGTTTAAATTAATTTATTATTCTGATACTTTTTTATATATTTTGTGTGTCCTTTTGTATTTATGTAATTGAATCGTACTATATAGTGTACTCGCTCTGATAATATACTGTATTCACCACTGTTTCATAGTAGTTTAGAGTAGAATATATTGTAATCAAACAAAAGTATTAATTATTTTTGTCGTATTCAATTCAAATCGGACGTGAAAGACACTCATTGCTATAATGATACAAACTATAAAATTATTCATTTGAAAAACATGTTTCGTTTCGTACTTATTACAAATGGCTCACAAACACTTTCACAATAGAATTTTATTGTCGATTTGAATTCAAAGAAAAAAGATCCTTCAAAATTGTAGTGAGATTATGGTACATCACGTCCCTTCCCGGAATCGTATTGAAAAGGGTTCAAGAAACAGAAAGAGGTTGTATTTTTTTTCCTTTCATCTTTGTAGTCATTTATTGTGAACAGATTCGTTTTTATTTGTCCTTGAATGTTGTCGTTTATTTTATTATTTCTTCCTTGAGATTGTTCAAACGTCACAAGAGATTTTTTCCTACGTGATTTGTATTCTATTTCCGCGTTACATATATGCTATTGAAATTGATTTCATTGCTCTGAATTGCTTAATTGTAATTTAGGTACTCATATAAATACTTTTTGAATTACATTTAAAATATAGACAGGGTCCTACATACATACATATTATTATGTAAAATTGCCATTGTATTCATACAGATAGGTATATAAAATAAATTAATACCTCACTATTAATACATATATGAAGTCTGCAATTCTTAATTTTTTAAACTATTTACGATAAATGAAATATATCATTGTTTTAATATTATTATCCATTCAGCCACCACACTGTTATATTATTTATAAAATATTAGTACTTATATTATATTTTTTTTGCATATGCGTATAGTTCCTAAATTACTTATTAATTGATATGTACCTAATTTATAACCTTATTTTATTTTGTTTCAATTTTGGGAATTGGTTGGCACCAAAGCGATGCATCTCTTCCTTCACTCCGCACAGTCTTGAGCGACTCTCTTCAACTCTGTGTAGGAGGTACATAACATGTCTTGGCACACTTGTCCTAGATACTCCTGGCGAGGGCGCCCATTGCTAGTTGTTTCCTCAACCCTTCCCTCCAAGATATGTAAGAGATCCTCGTGTCTTTCACGCCTTTTTGATTTGGTGTTTGACATGTAGCAGGTTTCTTCAATGTTGCAGAACTTTATCGTATGGTATATGATATACCTCCAAGATATACCAAGTATTCATCGGTAGGTCCACATCTCGAGGACCTCCAGTCTTTTACAGTCTCTCTCACATCTGAACCATGTCTCACAATCATACATAATAATACACCACACAATTGTCTTTGCTAGGGTTTAAGGTCCATATTATTGGACTCGAAGATTTTAGATTTTTTGTTGAGGCGAGCTTTGCTTAGTGCATACGACTTTCTAACTCTATCTTTGAACGGCCATTACATGTGATCTTACTCCTAGATAGATATTCTTTCGCATTCTTGAGAATACGTATTTCAAGAATGCGAAAAAACTCATAATAATATACCTAATATTTTAATCCTCGAATATAATATTTGCAGGTGTGTAGGTATTATATTAATTTATAGGTAGGTATAAATTCAATAATAGGTATTTATGCATCTACTATTTTACTATATTGTAAGAAAGAAGAACAAAAATATCTACATATGTACAAACCTACCTAATTTAATATTCACTTATTTAATGGTAAGTTATTGAATACTTCGAAAATTTTAATGAAGCAAGTTCGTTGGAATGTATGTCATTTTTTACAAACAGGTAAAATAGAAAATGGAAAATCTAGTTCCTGAAATGATATATCTACATATTATATGAAAATGAAAATTAATCGACTTATTCGTAAATGAAAACATCAAATATGATTTATTCTGCACAGTTTAAGAAACTACTCATTGCACTATATTATTTTTTGTTTGTTATTTGAATATAGGTACTTTTACTTTTAAAATGAAGATTTACACCACTAATTTCTATAGGGCTTCTGCACAGTGATCATTATGAAAAGAAAACGGTAAATCATTTAGTCACAAACTGGGATGAACAAACCAAGAAATGTGACCACAATTTTGCCTTTATTTGCTGCAAAACAATAGACAACATGGACTACACATTTAAACTTGTCCAGAGGAATGTCAAAAGAATTATGCACGGTCTTACTTTCATGGATTTTGATACTGAAAGTAAAAGGATCTTTAAAAGATACGGGTTGCGTGGAAACAAATGATTTACAATAAGCTATATTTCATATCAAGTTGAAAACATTTTTGAAGAACAACTGCCTGTCCATTTTTATGACATCTTTGACAATTTACATACATAACTGTAAGGAAACACTAAACTTTTAGCATTAGCTTTTTCTTATCAGTCTTTTACACTTATTTCATCATGTTAATCCTTCGTTATTTTTAAGAGATAAAACTAAACAAGTATGTATTTATTTTTAGCATATTCACAATTTTTCCTTCAATCTTACTACATTTCATATCATCACGGCATATCCCACAATATGGGGTGTCCAACTACAGTAATTTGGGTGTATATAAATTATAAAAGAAAGCACGAGACATGGGTGTATCCCCACATATCAGTCATGTCTCACCTAAAAAGTTACTACAGTCAAAACGGGTGGTAAAACTCATGTTATTTTTCCCGTTGTACTTTCGAATACCCGGCTCATTCGGGACACCCCAAAAACGATGATAATAGAAAATAGGGAAAGCACAATTCTAAGCCGGTGCATCGGTCTTAGGCCCAGAATCATAAACATGAGATGAGTCAGGTCTCAATAGTGCCTCAGGAGAGCATAGCTCAAGGCTTTCTAAGCTGAGTAGGTTTTTCGGTAAACATAGTCCAAAATCTGACGTGTCTGAGCTGAGATAACGACTCAAACTCAGTTGAGTTTGATAGTTCTCAAACTGTAGGAATTTCATAAGTTTTCAGCAATTATTTTGAAACTTTTTAAAATCCCTATCTACTCTCTTCAATCTATAAATTAAAACTGTCATTTGAGTTCAAAACATCTGCTTGCTTCTTTCGCGTTTTGTTTATTTTTATAATAATAATTAATAATGAATGCTAAAAGGAATACTGCATATGATTAACATTTTTTAATGGAATTATTGGGGAAGAAAATTACTATTGTAGAAAATAAGAAAATATATCAGCCCTTAGCAAAAACAGGATGCTTGGGAGTGGATCGCCGAGCAATTTCTGTACTATAGAATCTCAGGATTGAGATTCTATATACTATAGAATCTCAATCAATATTTGAATTTCAGGCGTTATAGGCATGCCTCTGTTGTTGATTTTTCGCAATCCATCGTGAATAAGCGGCAATATGGCAGTGAGGACAGTTTCTCTATAAAATCTGTAGCGCTTTTTAAATTCACAGTTTTCATAAAATTCGATAGGGTTTATCATATTTCGAATATAACATTTGCGGCGTCTCATTCGCCTTGCGGCAAATGATTCATCGGGAAAATTAATCACATCTGTATTCCCAATATTGTCAATATCTTGCAAAAACTCAAATATATCAGACATTTTAATGCTCCCTGTTTAATGAAGATAATTTTATATTCACCACAAAAATAATATCTCGAAATTCACCAGTTTTTATCTCGAATAAAAATTAAAATAGAACTAGGTTTGTAAACGATTTTGACAGTTCAAAGCATGCTCAGCGTCTAAAGTCACCGATTTTGGTGACTCAAACTCACGGGAGATGAGTAACGATTTTTGATGACTTCTGTGAGAAACAAAGTTCTATGGTTACAAATCTGTAACTCAAACTCATCTAAGTACCTATTTTGCGACTATGATTCTGGGCCTTAGAGACCTTACTTCTGTCGAGTGAATTTTATTTTCATGCATCTAAATAGAATATGACAAACGTCGTGGCATTTGTAGGTAAATCGATACACAGCTGTATGATCTCTCTCTAGGTTCGAATAATAACACAGAAAAATATACAAATATTTCTCATGCAGTTTTGCTTCTCTAAACTGAAAACTGTGACTAGTTGAAAAAAAATAGTATGAAAAAAACTCATTTATACATATACGATTTGCATACAGTGGTAATTATTAAACTTACAATCAAAACGTTCAAACATTGTTTAGAATAGATAGACTATTTCTCAAATGATTTTGTAAAAATGTAAGTAAATATGAATAAAAAATCGACTCCTAAAGAATCTACAGTGAAAACATAAAAACAAAAAAATCTATTTTCGTGTAAAAATACAACTCCGATTTTTTTTTATTAATTTAATAAAAAAATAATAACAATTATATTTTCCCGCTAAACTGCAAATCAAATAATACTCATGTAATAAATCGTAGTAAATATGCGCTATAAATTGTCCAATATAGATGGTTCTTTCTTCATTAGACGTTAATATTATTTTTACTTGCCTCCACTGTTCTTTTTATTGCAATTATTTTTAAAAATCTTATTTGTAATTGTTTTATTTTATCAAGGTAGGTTTTAAATGTTCGTCCGTAACTACTGAGCCCGTAGTCAATAATAGACTCGACCATAGCATAGTACAGACAGTACAGGGTGTGCCTGGACACGCAGTATTTAAGATGGTAAAATTTACTTAAAATTGATCTTA
The DNA here is from genome assembly GCA_963576475.1 of Molanna angustata. Lineage (NCBI taxonomy): Eukaryota > Metazoa > Arthropoda > Insecta > Trichoptera > Molannidae > Molanna > Molanna angustata. The sequence continues at coordinate 27,589,578 of OY754969.1, read as the reverse complement.
ATTTACTACAGACATTTTCAATAGTTAAACTCCAATTAAAGTGCACGTCCACTGTAAGCTCTAAATACGTGTAATTAAAAACCCTTTGTAGTTAATATTGTGATTAATTATTATTGTGATTAATATATTTTTATGAAAACTTAATTATTATTTGATGCCATTTTATGAAAGTGGTGTGTGCCCTTTTAGTAATTTGAAAATAAAAATATCATATTCTATGTTTCCTGAGCTTGGAGTCATTTTGAAATATTTGACAGATAAAAAAAAATGAAGGGACTGATCAGATATCCTTCAAAATCTAATGGGATCTAAGCGAGTATTAGATATACAAATTTAAAAAATTTGTATATCTAATACTCGCTAAAAGATTCGAATGAGTACTTTAGTCTATACCTAATCGATAAAGTAGAATTAACACGCCAAACATAACACATATTTATGTAGTACATGGTACACAGCACACACAGATACATTATGATGAAACTTTTAGAATACAATCTCAACATGATACTAGTTGATAATCTACAGTAAAAAAAATAACCTTAAAAATTGCGAATTCATAACTCCTTACTATAGGTATTCCCTTGAGGTAGTGAGGAGTAAAAGACACGTTGAATTGATAAACTCCTACGTTTTTGAAGTCGAAGTTACATTTTTTAAATATAATACCATCACGGCATATCCCACAATGTGTGGTAACCAGCGAAAGGTGTGCGGGTGTGCATTGCCTTATAAAAGGGAGAACAACACATCTATGTATACCCACATACCATTCTCGTTTCACCAAAAAAGGCACTACATTCAGAATGGGTGGTGAACCTCATTGCTGAACTATGTGAGATGTTATTGTTGCCTGCTGTATTTTCGATTACCCGGAAATTATTAATTCTTATAATTATAATTATAATGATTATAATTATAAGAATTGTATCAAGATATTAACACAAATAAGTTCATTGACCTTATTCTGTTTTTATAGCGAATAAAATATAACACGATATTACGATTCAACACTCTATACATTATCAAATAAATAGGTAAAGATAATAAAATATTGTATGGCCAGTTTCCTACCGTTAAGTAGGTGTTAAAAGGTGCGAGGCCAATTAGTTTACCGACAGGTCGAATATGTAACGGACAATCAATTTATATATATATTTGAATTAAATCAGGTACCTACCTATCATAAATTAGCGGATTCATTTCTCCAACATATTTTTATGATGTACATACATACATTTTAATTCCATGTTCCCATCACGCTGTTGGGTTATTGTCTTTACCAAAAAATGCCTACCGTTTAAAAGCGTGAGAAACATAAAAGTTATTATATTAATTGAGATATTTTAAAAGCTAACACAAAGAAAAAAGATGATTTTATACATCTCATATTATTTGAAGATTTCATTAGGTACTATTAGGTACACAAAATACTTGTCATATTTTATAGTTCTTTTATAATTACATACATCAAAATCCCTGGTATCAATTTGATTTAGTTTTAGTTGATATTTCATAACAAATACCCAGAAAGATTGTTTACAGATACCAAATATAGTGGTTTCTAATTTATCGTTTTGGGTTTCTGAAGACTCGTGCGTTGATGTTTTGAAGATGTAGGTACAACATATTGCCAAGTACCTTGTTGTCGCCAAATCTTGAACCTTTAGCTGAGAAGGGGGGCGATTTGCACGTAAACCAACGAAGCAAAAGACAGAAATTTGCGAAGATGTTTGGCGAAAATTATACATACCTACTACAGAAAAACGATTTTGCAATTCTTGCTTTATGGCTGATGTATATGTACTTGTTACAAGGACATATTATTCATTCTTTCAAAAAAAAAAATTATACCCATTACAATAATTTTGGTTCATCAAAGCATGCCTCTCTCATCCATAAATGGACATCGACTGCTTCTGAGATCTTCACAACTCTCTATCCTGGGCATACCGCTTCCAGCCGCCCATAATACGAGGGACAGAGTCTAAGGGGGCGCGACCCCTAGCCACTCTTATGTGAAATATACTTGGATGTATTTCTTCCTGCTCGTGGTCCCCCCTTCTAGATAAACGTCGAGGCTCTGGTGGCCGAAAATCGGCGGGATAACCCTATCACCAGCTACAGACCCATAGCGTGTATCCAAAAGATATCCAAAAATCCCCCCAGCATGACAAGTACGTAGGGTGATAGAAATATTTATTTTATTATTATTAGAATATATTTTTTAATTACATATATATTCTAATAATAATAAAATAATTAATTACATATACCTACGCAAACTTTTATTATTATTATTATTTATGTGTTGAAACTTATATATAGAAAAACATAGAATATAACCGTACAGTAGAAATATAATCTAATAATGCAGTAAATTTCCAAATAGGAACAATTGTGCATAGTATGTACAATAGTGACTTTTTTGCTATTCTATTTATGTGTAAAAATAATGGGAAATAAATCATTTCATTTTCATAATACCTTCATATATAAAAAAAACACGGAAATTCGGAATACCAAAGAAATGAAATTAATAATACCAAAAAAATAAACGTTTAACCTACCTAAATTATCAACTTTTTTTTATTTGGAAATCAATATAATATATATACCTAGATAATTCGATTCATTATTAAAACTTATTTGTAGATACTATGTGCAAGTGGCGAATTTTTTTCGTATATTGTTTTAACTTTCTATTTTTTTCTCCACAGTAGCAAAATTATATTTTTTATATAATTTATCACCTGAAATTAATCAAACTTATAACAACGGCATAAGAGTCTGAGATAACTATTCCGTCCGTTATTTATAAACAGGGCTATTATTAATAAATTCTTATAATTTTTAAAACGGATATTTGTGAGAAAATGCGTATCAATAGAAAATTGTGGCGTAATAATGTTCTCATCGATAATAAGTAAACACGGAACAAAGGTATGAACCTGTGTCTGGTGGTTGTGAGTGAGTAGGTATATCCCAACTAACTACCTATATAATGATTTAAAGCTCGCAATAGAATATACCTAACCAACCTTTGTTTTTATCATTAAAGCACGTTCATTATAACGGTTATGCAATGGAATGGCTTGGCTGGGAGAGAAAAAAATTCAAGGTTAGTACATTTCTACGCGAATCGCTGGACATACCTTCCTATCATCCTACAATGCTCCGTTTACACTGTACATTTCTTTCTTAATTTTATTTTAATAATTCATTCATTCATACCATCACGATGAGACAGGTGTGCATTACCTGTCGTATTCATCTATCCCTACACATGGATATAATCGTATCCATCACCACACACCAGTCACGTCTGACCTAAAAGGTATTACTATTCAAAATTTAGTGCCTTTTTAGGAGAACCTCCTTGCTGAACTATGTGATAAATTATTTTACCTGTTGTATTTTCTATTACCCGAAAAAACAACGGGCAAAATAACATCTCACGTATATAAAATTCGCTGAAATAAAAGATTCAGATTGACAGTAAGTATATTATTGGAAAGAAATATTTTTTGTGAGTACCTACCTACCTACATAGCTACAAAATTTAAATTTAAATTATAAAATCATTGATAGAGATAAGTTCATAGCGGTCCTCTTCAACCAACATCAATCGACATAAACAACCATTAACATTTTTATTTATTTGCTTCGGCTCTATTTCTTCTACATTTTATACGGAGTGCAATTTGTGGCACATTTCAAATAATTCACATTGTGAATTCATAACAATTCACATTGTACCGCGAATAAATTGTCAGCCGTCCTGAGAAAGAAGCGGTCGGTTCGAATGTGGTCAAATAAAATATCATTCGTTGTTTTAACAAGAGAATTGAAATTACTAAAACAACATATTGCTTTGGTTAGTTATAAAATTTTCCTATGTAATGGTTTTTTTATTAGTTTCCTTAGGTATTAATATTACCTAATATTGATATCTATTTTCGGTATAAATAAAAATAACTGTTGGTTTTCAAATAAATTATAACACTTTACATACAATAAAAAATACACATTTCAAATAAATTAAATCTTAATAATAATGTAAACCAAACAATTTCATAACTTGTTCACTTAATTTCTGAATGTCGTTTGAACATGTCTCGCTGCAAGGAACTGGTGGAATCATGGGCAATTTATATATTATCTGGTTAGAGTCTCATAAACTATTGAAGAACTGTAAGTACAAGACAAGATACCATATTTATTGAAACAACATAACTCTGAGATAATATTGACCTACACAGATGTGGATTGAATTTTTATTATAAATTCAATCCACTATGAGGTATAAATCCAAAAAAATGCTATAAATAAACTGATTTGACTATGTAGTGAAATATTAGTTTAAATATATGTTTACAAATTTCTTTTATTCTGAAAATCGTTCCTAAGATGCCCGCATAGTATAAACGATTATTATACCCCACGCTCAAATCTAATGACTTTGGTAAGAGATAGGTATATCTTCGCAAAGAAAAATTAAGTACAAAAATAATTTAATTCTTTGTTAAGTTGTGTGGTAACTATATACCACGCAATAAACACAGGAGCATAATATGTTTTAATTACTTAAATCATAAACCATGCATTCTACAATTATGCGACTACGTAAAATTAGCATATTTCCGCATGTGATTTTACATATTATTCAGGTATTATTCGGCTTCTACGTTTGCACATTGAATATGCTCAAAAAGTACCTTATGCTGTTTAGATGACTGTTATCCATCCGGAAATGCTGCAACAAGTTACTTTGGTGAGATGATGGTAAATAAATTCAAAGTGGAACCAGATCTGAGGCAGTTTTAATAGCTTGCTTGTATAATTACTTACGGTATTTGTAAATTGAACCTAGACTATTGCTTATTAAAATATATTATTTAATGTAAGTGTTGCTGATTATTGCACGAAGATTATAAGTAGGTATTGCTTGCTCCAAATGAATTTTTGTCAAAATGATAAAAATTATTTTTGTTCGTCGTTAGGTGACTTCAGTTTAAAGAACTATAAGTTTATCAGGATGATGATATTTACTAGTCATATGCACTGATATACACATTTCACTTGTTCACTGTTCACTTTATATATGTACATAAATTATACATGTTATCGATGAATTCACTGATTTTATTGGTTTTTAATAATGTCGATCGATAGATGATAATATGTACTGACCAGATAATGACGCGAATGGGGGTAGGATAAGGAGATGTACTGTGGTGTATGGAAAAAAGATGGACAGCTATATATATGATGTATCAGTCTTGCATGGAACACATTTAAATTTTGAAAATAGTTGTATAAATATTAAGAATTAAGAATTCATTAGAGTTCAAAAAATATATTCACAGACAGAGTCTGCAAATATGATATTTGCATCTTTCCTAAATCTTGTTTTCCGACGATGGCTTTTCAATATGAAAAAATATCAATTTCATTAAAGTTTTTAACTTTATGTTGTTTTTGCGGATGTTATTTTGTGGCTTCTCGTGGTATCAGACACAATTCTAACTTACTTTACATGTCCGGATGTACTAGGCTTTTCAGTTCCAAACATAAGTTGAAATAAAAGAGATGCATATTGGCTGAGGACGTATTGAAATTATAGTGGGCAATAAAGAAGGGACTGATATGATATGATCATGTCCAAAGAATGGTCACTACCAAAATATCTCCCTCGTGGAAAACTTCAAAACAGATAGATAGACAGCTGGAAATCAAATTCATAGAAAGACATACTCTCTGAAGAAAATATCACAAGGAAAATAACAAGGAGAAGATGAAGAAAAAAATGGCGGATAGTGATGTATACCAAGTTTTTTTTTAGGTAAGAAAATGAATAAAAATAGGCTTTTAATGCTCAGGTACTTTTACATATGCAATATGATCACGACATGTGAAAATCTTATTATATCTAGTAAATTTGGATAAATATCTACTTTTTTCAATTATGTATGTATTATAGCGGTATATCTATATAAACATACATACATACTAAGCATCACGCCATGTCCCTTACTAGGAAGCAGAAGGAACCGAGCGTCATACTTTTCTATTATATCACACATTCTTCCCACAGGCTTCCTTACCTCCATGCACCGTCTTATACATGCTCATCGATTGTTCAAGCTTATTATGTTTCCTTCTTTCAGAATATCATTCACATGGTAATGCCATATTTTTTTAGGGCTACCTCAGCTATTCATTCCTATAAAATCCACATTAAAAATATATAAAATCAGAAAACATCTAGAATCATCTCGGAAGTTATAACTTATCATATTTTGATATTCAATTTTATACAATTAAAACTCAACTCCGTCAGTGTCAGAAATGTTTAAATTTATCTTCGATAGCCTCATTGTTTTAAATTTTAAATACAGAAAATTAACAAATAATTTATATAGTATGAATTATAAATTAAGAAAAAAACGCAAGTTGCCACATCGACCGTGAGCAACTCATTCAGTTCCTTGACCCTGCGAGCTTGAAACTAACGAGCTCGAACTTTAAACGACCAAATATGTCAAAACGTGACCAATAATAAAAAGATTCTACGGTTTGAATCATCTGTTCATATTTTCTCAAATATACACAACACTTTTTGTTTATTGCCCTTTTCGCAGCCTCAACCGCGTACGTTAGATTTTGTAAGTATACACACAGAATCCGGTTACTCGAGAAGCCGCTTCAAATCGTGATCTTGGTTGGAAGATTTTTAATGTCAGATATTACCCGCAGGTCAAAATGCCGTACTAAACCCGTAATGCAAATATTTCGGCGTCTGTCGAAGCATTTGCCTTTCTGCGCTGCGTCCTCCAAATTTTCCCGTACATTTATCACGGCTCGATATTGTTATATTTAGTTTTGTTGTATCTTTGTATTTGTGTGGTGGTTAAGAATGTAGACTTCGATTATAAAAATCAATCCTCTTACAAAACACGAAGTGTGATGCAATCGATTTGGGCACTGGGTTTCTAACGTGGTTAAACTCGAATGTGGGTAGGTATTTATTTTTTACTTCACTTCCAAACTAAATATTAAAAAAGGCATGGAAATAATATAACTGTGGCTACCCACAACTTTTCAAAGCACAAATTGAAGTTGTTCATAATCTGGTTCTACAATATGTGATGGATCCTGGCAGCTTTGAGAATCATCTTCTTCTCCCTGAAAATGGTTATTCACACTTAGCTGTGTGGTCTTCATTTTTGGAGATAAATCAGTCTCTCGTGTCCTGCCTGATCACTTCATGCTACATGTCCATGATTCTGTCTCTGGACCTTCTGCCGAAGATATGTTTTTTTTAATATTTTTTTTGGTATTGAAAACCAAAGAACACAATACAAAAAATAAATATAAGAAATAAATACAAATAAAAATAATTAAAAATAAGATATTACATTTTTTTGTATAAACTAGCTCACTAGGCTGAGCCCGTTCCGAGGAGGCAATTACTTGTATTTCATATCACAGAAAAAAATATATATACATTTTTTTCCTACGATAAAATTAAAATTTAAACTATTGTTAGTTTGGTAATTTTTCCGCGGTAAATTATGCCCTTGTATTTAATCTATGTATTTATTATTTTCTTGAGTATCAAATGTTTCATCAAGTATATGTGATTTATTTCTTTTTATCATATTAATTTTTTAAGCTCAATTCTAGTAATGTCGTGTTGATTTTTTATTATCCGAATATTATTATTAAAAAAAAGTCATGTACCTTATCAAATAAAATTGAAACATATATTATGATTTAATTTTCATTAGACATTTTTTAAAATACTTTTATACTGTTCTTTTGTGATAACTCGATTAATTACTTAATTAATTTAAATAAACGATTACAATCATTTAATTAGTTGGTTTAAACTTATGTTTTTTCATAGAATTACCAATACAGATGATTATTTATATCAATTATACAACCAAAGCTTCTCTGATGTTATTATTTCATCTATCTCACCTCATAAAAGTAACGGAAAATCATTGAACGTGAAGACAATATTGTTTACCATTAATTATTACTTGCAAATTGGCTAATTGCGTTCATTACTTTACCTACTTGTAGCTAATTATAACTTAAACATATTATATCATTCACTTCTCGTTATATTAATCATGCTGCTGTAATATATATTATCAAAGTTAATATTTCTACAAAATATAGTAACTCCTTAGATTCAGACATCTATGAAAAAATATTTTAGTATACCTAATACAGAATTTAATTTGTTTATTACTAATCTCTGGGCAGTCAATAGCAGTTTTTATTTATTCAATATTAGCACAACGTACGTATTCAATATAGGTATTCGTATTAACACAAATTTTCTTAGTGAATATTCTAAAAAATAAATAATGAGTCTTGGACCCAACACAATGAAAACCTTTAAATATTACTAGGTTTATTTAAATCAAACAACAATGATTGTTGTTCTACATATATCTTTTCCTTTTATCAGGACTACCGTTTCGTATAACTATGCCCTGATCAACTGGTTAAGGGCCTCGTCAATCAAACTGCTCGACCTGATAAAAGGAAAAGTTATATTTGACAATTTTTTAACATCTCAATACAGACGAAGTTGGAATATTATAGAAGAACCAAGAACTCAAGGTACCTACAGGGCTTACGACCTGTCATCGGCAGGTTTACGTGATTACTTTATGCGCTTGCCCAACGTTCACCAATAATGCCATCTTAAAGGAAAATATATATAGATGTGTCGATGGCAGAGCGGTTAGCGCGCTAGGCTAGTAATCCAGTGGTCGCGAGTTCGAATACTGCCTCGACCGATTTCGTTCACCTATAGAACAAGAATTTATGCTTATTTTAGGGAACATAGGAAGATGTATGTATATATTATGTACTTGTTTAATAAGGACATATTCATTTAAAAAATATATAGGTAGGTATGTAAGAAGAACAGTTAGGTATGATTTTTGTTAAAAATTATTTTTGTGTTAATTTTCAGTAAATTTATTCATAAAAATATTTTTTTTTGATAATTACTTGAGAATATGTCTTTGAAACATGTGCATAATACATCCTCATACACCACTTAAAAAAACTTGTGTTTTAGGTGAACAAAAATGAAAGTACTTGTAATATGGTAGGTAGGTAGGTACCTATTTTAGCAAAAAATGGTTATATACGAAAAAAAAAATTATGTTAATATACGACGTCAGAAAAATAGGAGAGCATGTATGACGCGATGCATGGATGTAAATGAGGCAAAACATGTATGTCACGATAGAGGAATCTGGCGTTCGGTTCTCTCTGCCTACCCCAAGTAGGGATACGGCGTACCCCAAGATATTATATAGGGATACCCCAAGTTGGGATACCCCAAGCAGGTGTGCGTGTGTGTGTGTGAGATACCTATATTCTGGTCGGTTGGAAGAAAATGCCTAATGGCAATAAGCCCGCCAGTGTGCAATATATTTGTTTATATTATGTTAAAAGAAAAGATAAATAAATTAATGTATTCCATATAACAGCGCTCAATCTTCTGCCAACGACCCGTCTTCTTTCATTATTTACATAGTTTTTTTTAGGTAGGTAGTCTTGTAATGTACGTATGTAGAATATTTCAATTCTTTGTTTGGTTTAATCTTTTGTTCTTTAACGGGTGTTGTAGTGTTTAATGTGTAGTGTAATAATGTGTTGTGTTTAGACACTGGTGGCCGACAAAAACGTAACGGAGGTTCGTTGAAAGTAAAGACGTACCCGATAGAGTTCCCTTGACCCGTTCCCTGGATATAGAAGGAAATCTCTAACAGCGAAATCACATCGTGTGGGATGCCACTAACCATTGTGCATTGTATGATTTTACTTTGAATACATTTTTTTTATTCAATGGCAATTCATCCTAGATAAGAGTGGGTCATGCCTCGATTCGAATAGCGAAAATACGAGATCAATTATTAAAATATTTCTATGCATTTTCATAAGGACAAAATTAATAATATTACACCGCAACACGATTACGAGACAACATACAGCTGTATTTTTTCATGACTAAAGACAAACACGACATTCGGACAAAGACATTTCTACTATTTAGCTTCAAAAATTTTTTATTTATTTATTTTATTTATAAAAATCTTACAATTTATTGAGTACAATTAATATTATAAAATGTATTCAACCTCACTAGGATAAACCTGTATCGAGGTTAAATAAATTTACATTTTTGACAGACCTAATTGACACAAAAATAATACTATAGAAAACAACATGTCATTAATGTCGCCAGTTGGGTAATTATAAACCACTTGCTACAATATTTTTTAAATAATACAATAACAAAAAATTAATATATGATATAAAAAATAAAGGACTTACAGTTGATAATACATTTGAAACTTAAAAACAATAATAACATGGATTAAAAACAAGGACATAATATACTGTGGAAACATGATCAAGTAACAATAACTTAATTTGTATTTTAAAATAGGTGTAATATTTAAGAAAAAAAAATGTTAAAAAATTACAAATGCTTTTTCTGTGATAAATAATGCAATTAATTTTCTGCCTCGTCGGAACAGTCAGCCTAGTGAGGAGATTTGTACAAAAATATATAGGTATATATAATATTTAATTTTAAATTGTATTCTTTCTTGTTTGTATTATATATTATGTATTTTGGTTTCAATAATAAATAAAAAATGAAATTTTAATCGTAGATGAATACTGTTTGATGAAAAATTAAAAAAAAACTGTTATGATTTTTATAGCGCCGATTTTGTGATAACCTCACCTCAATGGCGTTTTGAATAGATTATTTTGTAGGCAAGTACCGAATTTGAGGCCTTCCATTACTTGTGTTGGTTGATATATATTGCCTTATGGCAATAAACCCGCTTTTGTTCACTTTTTGTTCATTACATTTAATATACCTATATTAAAAAATCAGACGTTAAGTTTTATTGAATAAACTACAAAATATCGATTGTTAGTATCTTGATCTTCATTCTAGTGAGCACCTAAATATAGTCAGAAAAAATAAATTAAATTTTTATTTTTGTCTCCTAAATTAATTGATACTAAAATAGACATCATACGACTTAGCACTAAACAAAGGTTAGGCGAATCAATCGACTGATTCATATTTTAAAACCTTTGATGGAAAATATTACGTTGCAGACAATCTAAGACGCAAACCAAAGTATAAAGCGACATTAGCGACTAAACTTGGAAGCTTTCAATGTAGGTACTGCGATATGTGAATATGTGTGAATGGTACGTATATAGGTATCTACATACATAATACTCGTAATATCTGGTTATATGTTTATTCCGTAACGGGCCTGTATTCGTACGGTTAATTTGGTTGTCATTTTCGTTTGGGCCCAAGGTACAAATAACTGTCAAAGTTTCAGTTTCCGTTTTTCATTATAGCGCCGTGATTTTAACAGCAAATCAACATACGGGTTCACTTTTTCCTTCATGTTTGTTTTTGTTTTCTTTTGACCGAATTTTTCATCGCTCAAGTACTCAGTCAGTCAATGGGATTAAATAATGTGACTAACATGATTTGGTATTATTCAATGGAAACCAAATAAGATATTTAACATTCAATAAATCCACAGAAGATGTTCTTCATTCTTTTGTGGGGACCAATGATTCATTGAAATATCAATGTTTAAATTATTGATTGTTTTTTTTTAACAAAATACAAGTCAAAAATAATGCTTGTAAAAAATTCAAAACTGATAAATATTGTCTTGTTTAGATTGGTATTGTAAAATTATTATTTTAATACTTCTTTATGAAAATAAATTGCACCTCAAATAAAAAAAAACATAGCTTAAGCTTTCAATATACCTGAAATGCGTTCAATATACCTGAAACGGTAAGTTGAACGCAGTTTTTAAAATTGTGACATATCCGAAGAAAAAAAATATGTTGAGTGAACTGAGATGATCCAAAGACTTGGGGTATATCTCAATTTGCAAAATATGGAACTTAATTCAAGAAACCGAACAGCTATTGAAATGACAACCCTAAAGGGAGGTGCACAATAGATCAAAAATGGTCGCGGTGCGGGGGCGTGCAAGTCCCACTCCTAACTTATAATAATAATATGTATGTGAACTGAAATATACATTAATTTATTATTTAGAATTTATGTAAACTATGTAAAGATCAAAGTTAAGTTTATAAATTCTATATTCTGGTTCTTCAATCTGTACATTGATTTCTGCATAATAGCACTAAGGGATGACAGCAATGGTCTGAAACTGAGTACTGTAACAGTGCGTGATGTATATGCAGACGATAAGGTACTGTTAACAGAGAGTATGGAAGAGTTACAGTATCTTGTAAGTATGGTAAAAGAATGATATATAGAGAACGGACTGAGGATGAATGCCAGAAAATCAAAAGCAATAATGGTCTTTGAAAAGATTGAAAGTAGAACAGCGTGTCAAGCGTAGTAAGGTTTTTGGTTCTGGTCGTGTCGGCTCTTGTCTCCGCCACGTACTACAGGGGTTCCATCGAAGCTAAGGTGAAACTCGCCTCCAAAAAATTGAGCGTACTATATAGAGCGCGTAGATATTTTACTAAGTCCCAGATGTGTATAATCTACAAAACGCAAATACGTCCAATTATTGAATATGGTAGTCACCTCTGGAGTGGCGCCCCCCAATACCTACCGAATACCCTCGACGCTGTCCAAAGGCGTGCTATACGTCTGATTGATGATCCATCACTGACTGATGGATTGCAATCACTAGAACACAGACGTAAAGTCGGTATTTAGTCGGTAGAGTTTAATAATTAGATAATGAATTTATTACTTCAACAGTGTCAAGATATGTTAAGTTTGATCAATAATTTGATTTTCTCTATAGACAGTTCTGGATGATATAAAACATTTTTAGTATACCTCTTACTAATCAAAAGTAAATTAACAACAATTTATCGTAGCTAATAATATAAATTATAGCCAACATGTTGATTTCAACTAAAAAATATGTGTGTCATTAAAACAAAGATGAAAAATTGTTTTAAAAGAAATAAAAAATAAGAAACTACCGTTATTATATTAGTATTGACATATTTGTTAAACAAAAGAATTTTGAATATCAATGTCATAAATTTATCACTCAGAAACGTGACCTCATTTAAAGCTTTTTTGCAATTCCGCAAATATATATATGTAATAAAATTCGTTATTTTTTTGTATTTGTTAACGATCCTATGACGCAATCGACGTGAATATATAATTTACAGTGTTTACAATATTAACTGTCAAATTGGCGTATCAATATTATTTATAACTGAACATCTCAGCTTCGTAGGCGTAGCTTGTAAATTTAATTAATATTTTGATTGAAGTCATTAATAACCAAAGATTCCCATAAAAAATACATTTATGATAGTTTCATGTAAAAAAATTATAAAAATTGTAGAGTCGAAACAATAAAAATAGCTTTGGGGTATTTCAGTAACTATGTAGGTACCTAAAATGTTCAAAACTACAGTGGAATACTGTACAATTATACATGTCATATAATTCAATTTAAAATTATTTAAAGGAAAAAAAAAATAAATGAATTATTTTTTTAAATATCATGTAAATAGTTCATGAAATCGTGCTCATTATTTTCAAAAATTTGGAATTGTAACTTATTTTGAGATTCAACATTTTTTCATGGCGCGATGGCATCAGAGGGGGAAAGTCAAAAAAACATGTATCTCGGTAATTCATGTCTCAGTGACCAATAATGTTTTGTTGGACATGGTTGACAAAAAAATCATAACTCAAAATCTACAAAAAATCGCGAAACATAATAGGGGTATCCTGGTACCCCAAGGATGCTCTACTTCTAGACTTAAAGCTGGATTGTATTTTTTGGGACACCCCGTATAATTGAAACATACATTTTTGTGTACCTATATGGAAACTAATAATATGATTTATAGCCATAATAATATACATAGCAACCTTATATTCCATGCGTTTAGGTAGGTACTCTTCAACTCGAAATAATTCAACAATAACTCAACTACAAATTATTATCAATCATTACTAAAAAACGACATTTAAGTATAAGTACTTACATGTACGTGCATTGTACGCAGTAATTACTGAATCAATTGATCATTAAATATAGGATATTATTCTAAAACTTACAATATGTTCTCTGACAAGGTTAAAGTTTGATTCTCGCAAAAAAATAATTAATTTTACCTTGAATTTGTATACTTACAGTAAGTGTAACACGATAATTGTACACATGATCGAAATTAAAATACACACATTCTATGAGAAGTTTGAAATAGTGTAAGAAAATAAATTATTATTAAAATATATCTTATAAGTACGTAAAATTAATCTTGATTCTACGTTATTTTATTCCTCTTTTATCCTTTTAATTTTATATAGAATTTATATTGTAATTATATTGAAACCTTTAAATAAATACTTTATATTATAGAATTTATATTGTAATATATATTGAAACCTTTAAATAAATATTTTATATTTTCGTGGCACAGTTGGTTAGATATCTGCCTGCTGAGCAAAGAGTTCCAGGTTCGATTCCCGGTGTGGAGTTTTTGATTGTAACTATATGCTGGATTGGGATGCAGGTATTAAGACAAGCCATCCACAAAGCTAGAGTCATGTAAATAGCGAGAGTTACTGGAGTAAGTAAGTATATGAATTTTGAAGCCAAAAAAGCATTGACAGACCCCAGGAAAGGTGGTCCAATGAAATTGAAAAATATACTGAAGCTAGATGGACACGGTGTCCCCAGGACAGATTATTTTGGAGGATCAAAGTGGAGGCCTATATCCAACAATGGAGTTGACAAGCTGAAGAAGAATATGAATTATTTGATAATGTGTATTCAAAAAGCAAAATACTCGGCCCAACTAACATGGAAAATACTGCATAATTATAAGCAAGGTGCATTGTGTGTATAATGAAACTCCTCATCGTCATAGTAGCCCTATATTACCCGCTAGCCCGATTTTGTCATTTATAGTAATGGACCTTCCCCTGAGACTTCCACAGCTGTCTATCCTGGACAGCCTGCATCCGATCACTCGTCTTTCATCGTCTTACAACTCGCAGTTCGGGCGGATTCCCCAGTCCAACTCCACATCTGGGGGGCAAGTCTCGTTCTTTATTTACCCAGGGTATAAAATCATTCCATTTTATAAACCTCATAGCAAGTCCCGTCTTTGGGTTTTGGTGAACGAAATGACGATTCCACGAATTAGTACCAATTGACAAGTCCCGTTCATGGTAATCGAAAAGAGGAATGTAAATGGAATACTAGTGAACCAGACTTGCCCCCCTGGTTAGCAACCTTATGGACAGGGTCTGTGACTATAGTTTTTTCTCTTACCCACAAATTGGTTTTCTTTTCCCGCAGTGAAATATGAAGCATTCCGATTTCCGTATTAAACCTATTGCAGCCTTATTCATAAATGAATCATCGCTTAAGATCATCATCATCGCGTGTTTGTTCGTTGATTATGACCATAAGCCGAAAAAAAATATTGAAACCTGCTGTCCTGAAGGAAGACAAAATAGAAGTTGAATCAGGTTGAGGTTGCTGATTGGAATAGACTGCCTGTCGATTATGAAACAAATATAGGTAACCAAAGAGCCATGTTAGGATTAAGTCTGAGAGACAGGGTGCGAAACGACACCATCAGGGAAAGAACAAAATTGGTTGATGTCGTCCACCGTATTCTTACACTGAAGTGGAGGTGGGCGGGCCACGTGGCTAGATATCCCGAAGACCGATGGCCAAGGATAGTGTTGGCTTGGAGACCGAGAACGACAGTCAGAGGTGTTGGAAGACCGTCAATGAGATGGAGAGATAACATCAGCCGTCATGCTGGTGTCAATTGGTTGCTCAGAGCACAAGATAGAGAGAGTAGCGTGGAAGGAGATAGCCTTCGTCCAGGAGTGGACGGGATTAGGCTGAGAAGAGATAGAGGTAACCAATTATTATAAATTTAGTATTATATAATATACAGTCGTTTAAGATAAATTTGTCATATCACATAATATCTCTTAAACGTCTAATTACTTTAAAACCGTTGTTCGCTGTCGAGTTTTAAAAAAATATTGCTTACTATTACAATATAAATATATAGGTTGTGTCTTCTTATTCATTTTTCAATATGTTTACTTAAAATTTATGCTAAACAGATATACACGAATGCATTATTAAACGTGTTAATGCGTTCAAAATGTATGCATTTATACTCGTCTTGTTCTGAAGAACATAGCACGGCATATAATTATAATATCTACTAGTATAGTTTCATAATACTAACGGAAGAATAGAATAATAATTGATGTTTTACACCTGAAAGGAGGTAATAAAAAGACACAAAAAACGCTGAAATAGGACAACATTTGACAAACATAAATATTTATACCTACCTATTATGCAGAACTATAGTAGACATTATTTGAAGTAACTATTCAGACTTGATAAAAATGTAATTTTATCAATATTATCTTCTAATCTAGAAACTAATTATTTTAAATTATGTGCACTTTAGATTAAAATATTGTAGATCAAGAATTAAAATGATAAATTATTTATCTTTAGATTTTATGTAGGTGCAAAAATTTTCTAAAGGTACCTACTATAGTACTATATATATATATATATATATATATATATATATATATATATATATATATATATATATATATATATATATATATATATATATATATATATATATATATATATATATATATATATATATATATATATATATGTTATTCAATTTTAAACATTCTATGTTTCAATCATTTGCATTTGTGTTCTATTTATTAAATTGTATTTTGATCTGTTTGTATTCATTTATAGATGGGTCGGTGGTAGAGCGGTTAGCGCGCTGGGCTTGTAATCCAGTGGTCGCGAGTTCGAATCCTGCCTCGACCGATTTCGTTCACCTATAGCACAAGCATTTATTTGCTTATTTTAGGGAACGTAGGAAGATGTATATGTACTTGTTTAACAAGGACATAGTCATTTCAAAAAAAAAATTGCCAATTGTTTTTCTTAAGTATTTCATGTTTCAATTGTATTTTCCCTTCTTGTTTTTGTTATTTTTATTCTTGAAACATGTAACATTCAATATTGGATGAAATGTCTTTAAATAAACGAAAAAAATGAAACATTTAAAGGTGCTCTATTATATATTTCAAAATTGTCTAATTTGTATTTTAATTACAATGAATAATATTTATATGTCAACTGTTGATTGTCTCTGACGATGTATACTCATTCTAATCCAACTTTGTTTCCTACGTTCGCCTAAATATATTTCCTCTGAGAACACAAAGAGCTTCATGCAGACATGTTATGATGAAAGTTTTATCGGAATAGTATAATGTAACAATAAAATCCCGTTTTTAAATAGCATCAAATCAATGTTTATAAATAGCAACAAATGGCCAAACGTCCTACGGGAGGGTTTTA
Organism: Molanna angustata; assembly: GCA_963576475.1. NCBI lineage: Eukaryota > Metazoa > Arthropoda > Insecta > Trichoptera > Molannidae > Molanna > Molanna angustata. The sequence goes on along the minus strand of OY754969.1, from coordinate 27,572,077 downwards.
TGTACATGTTAGACAATAAACATCTCGTAAATATTGAACATAAAATCACATCGAATATTGCAAATAATTCATTAACTAACAAATAATAATCGCCCAACTCCCAATTCAAAAATAATAATTGATGAATAAACTACGTCAATCATTCAAATAATAATTTGAGAAGTATCAATTATTGACACAACATAGGTGTTATTAACAGGAACCAATATTCATAAAGTATTGTTTAAGGTACCTATATCTATAAGTTATGTATGATAATATGTGTTTTATATTTATTTTGAACGTTGAGATGAGATTTTTTTTCTTGCGGAGGAATAACAATTTGTATAACGTTCGTTTCCAAGGTTAACCACATTCTAAATAGATCCACAAAGCAAAAATCAAAGACTCGTGTCTTTGACCGATTTAATTTGGCAACAGGAAATCTTCGTGTGTCTGTATAAGTAAGTATGTAGGTACCTATCAAACATTAATTTCGCGAGTGTATTAAATTTAATATTATGTACTCAGTTCTCACAGTTTGTATTCCCGTCACAGAACATTAAACCATAAATTTTTAATGGTGTGTGTGCTTTTGAAATATTATTTCATAATCGATTCTTTGTAGTAAGTATATATTGTATTTAGACTTACATTTTTTTATCCAATACTAATAATATTTTAACTATTCTTATCCCAAACCTTACCAAAAAGGTTCAAGCAGGACATCTGGGGGGGTAAACGGATGGTTGGCAGACCCAGGCTGAGATGGGAGGATGTCAGGAAGGACGTAAGACAACTAACTGCTCCAGGTGTCAGAATGGAAGAGGACAGCCGAGGATATAGGCAGTGTAGGCTGAAGTTAAAGAGATCAAGGCTCAATATGGACTGTAGCGCTATTGGCGAAAGAAGATTCTCATCCCTTTCCTAGGATAAAAAATGCATAAGTACTGACTGAAAAAAATACAATGATTAAAAACTGGAATAATCTTTGAAAAAAAATGCTATTGATTGTATACACCGAATTCATAGTGTGTCAATACGATTTTTTTCCTCATTAAAGCTGGGTAATCTTTGAACCATTACAACTTGCATGAGTTGAATTAAAAGTTGGATGAGTTGAATTAAAGTTGAGTTGAATCAAATTGAGTCTACAAATTGTTCATATATTATGACAAACCGAATTTATCCCTTAATCGGTAAATTTTGGCATAAAAATATTCATGTGCATTTGCAGGAAATAAACTAGGTATATTAAAAAAAAATATTGCTTAAGTAAAATATATGAATCATTAGGTGTATGCATTATACAAATGAGCACAAAAAACATAGATGTTTCAACGTACAGATACAATTAAAAAAATATATTCAACATGTAAAATGTAATAAAAAAAGTAGTAACACGTAGATAAGTGTATAAAACATATATAAAAAAATATTCCTAAAAAATGTAAAATAAAGGTAGTGTTATAATTTTAAATATATTATTAAGCATCTTCGTGAAATAAAAATACAAATTAGTATTATTAATATATTAGTAGTTTAGTCAGTCGTTAAAACAGCTTTCAGTTCTATTCAAAAAGCTAAACGCGTCAATGGTTAAGTAAGAAAAACAAATCAAAATATTAGTTTTAATAATTAATCATACTTCCCAGTTTCGGAAAATACCACGAACGTGGTCTGCAAGACTTCTTAAAAATTCCCACACTTTAAATTTCATTTCAATTATGCTAATTTCATTCTATGTAGGTGGGTTCAAATGCAAAATTTGAATTTTAAACATGAAAAAATCAATTTAAATTTCAACTCATTTTCCCGCCATGATCACTATCATCAACAAAAGTCATACCTATCATCTGTCACATAAGTTGGGTGAATTAATTAGTTAATGCCAAATACGATGTATTGCGAAATACTTATAACAAAACAATAAATAATGATGTCATTAATACGTGTATCGTGTTAACAGGAAACAAGCTGATGATGAGATTGAAAAAATAAGATTAATTGCAAGTTAAGATTAGAATCAGCCACGATTCTTAAACCTAGTAAAATTATTGTGAACCCCTCTTCTTAGTTTCATATAATTAAGGGGAAATTTATACAGCTTCATCTTTGTATACTCACCTCATGTATCATATAATAGAGTATTTAAGTTGACTTTTTGGGTGAAACAAGACTGGTGTGTGGTATACATGTAAGTGTCGTGTTTCATTTTATTAGGTAATGCACAACCACACACCTGACGCTGGCTGCCCCACATTGTGGGAAATGCCGTAATGGTTTAAGTATAGGTAGGTGATATACAGCTGTACTTTTCAGTCAATTTTGGTACTGATATTTTGTGATAAGTGATGATGACATTATCAGTTTTCGTTTACATGCATATTTGATTTTCATGGGAACAATATGATAATATATTTTTTTCCTAAACAATTTACTTAACTACAGGTGGTAGGTTGAATGAAATTGCCCGCGAGTATGCAATATGTATACAGTAGAGTACCTACTGTCGGAAAATCCTGTGTCTGGTACCTACCTACTACAGAAAAACTTGCGGCAGGTACATTTTTTTTCATAAAAATGAATGTCCTTGTTAAACAAGTATTGTTCTATAGGTGAACGAAATCGGTCGAGGCAGGATTCGAACTCGCGACCACTGGATTACTAGCCCAGCGCGCTAACCTCTGAACCTCTGCCACCGACCCATCTGAAAACTTGCGGCAGTTACCTACTTACTACAGAAAAACTTGCGGTAGATACCTACGTACTACAGAAAAACTTGCGGCAGGTACCTACCTACTACAAAAAACTTGCTGCAGGTACCTACCTACTACAAAAAAACTTGCGGCGGGTATCTACCTATTACAGAAAAACTTGCGACAGGTACCTACCTAGTACAAAAAAACTTTCGGCAGGTACCTACCTACTACAGAAAAACTTGCGGCAGGTACCTACCTACTACAGAAAAACTTGCGGCAGGTACCTACCTACTACAGAAAAACTTGCGGCAGTTACCTACTTACCACAGAAAAAGGTGCGGCAGGCAAGATTTACCTGTCCGGACAATTAATCAAAAAACATAATAGTAATTTATAAGTATTATTATTATTCACTTAAAAGTGAAAAAAAAAATAACAGGCTTTTGTATAAATACATTTTTTATTCTTTGTACGTTCTCCCTTTCTCCCTAATCTGTGTCATCTCAATTGAAACTTTTCGAATAATATATACTCATTTAACCTATATTCGATAACTATTTAATATTAAATACTCCCAGTTAAATATTTATGCTTTGCATTCATTGACTATTTAACGTTATGATAATTAAGTTTTATTTAAATTGTATATGAACCAATAGAAATTTGTCGTAAAATGTAATTGTAACATGCTTATTTTTTAAAGTTATACAGATAATGGAAAATTATCCAATCACAGTGGCATAGTGGTAAGTTGACATCTGTGCCCGCGTTCTGGGATCGACTGCCAGCAGAAGATAAATGTATTTTCGTAAATATTGCTTCTCTGGGATGGAAAATTTCATTCAACAGTTAAGTTATGGAGGTGCAATGTATATTTCATTATTTTTGATGTTAGGATTTTGTCTTGATGATGGTTGTGATATGTGAAATTCCATTGTTTCATTTCATATCAAGTGTTTTTTTCAAACATTACACTCTTCAAAGTACGATGTTTTGTCCCTTTTAGACTATCTGTTCGACATTTTTACTCCTGATAGTCCTGATTAACCCAGGGGAATATTTAAGGGTATTTTTTAATTGCAGATTATCAACTAGTATAATGCTGAGATTGTATTCTGAAAGTTTCATTACAATGTATCTGTGTACATGTGCTGTGTACTATATGATATGAGCTATGTACTTTGTACGGCATGTTTATTATTTATTCTACTTTATCGATTATAGACTAAAGTACTCATTCGAATCTTTTTAAATTTGTATATCTAATACTCGCTTAGATCCCATTATATTTTGAAAAATATCTGAATAGTGCATCTTAATTTTTATGTGAACCCATGTTCAGAAAACTTGAAATTTGATATTTTAATTTTAAAATTGGTAAGAAGGCACATCACTTTCATAAAATGCCATTGAAGAATCATCAAGTTTTCATGATAAAATATTTTAATCAAAAATAATTTAATAAAACTCATTTCATGAAAATGCTGAAAATTTTCCATACATACTTTGAAGTATGTAGACACACTATGTGGAGTGAGCCACAAAACCCATCAATAGCCAGGGCCGGATTAATCATAGAACAAACAGGAACAAGAAGTCAGGGCGGTTGTCTTAAAAAGGGCGCTTAAAATCCTAAAATATTAATTATTTAAATAAAAAATTTAGACCCGATGTAATTTTGCATAATTATTAATTTAAAATTCCAAAAAAAATGTGGGGGGGGGACGGTTTCAAATATATTGCTACGGGCGCAAAAACACGTTTGTACGGCCCTGTCAATAGCAAATATTAAATAGGTATTGAAACTTGCAAAAACTTTTGAAACAAAAACATTAGTGTATTACAAAATTGTGATTTGAAATAACCTTATGCACTCAAAAAAGACAAAATTGACGGTATTTTGGTGCTTTTTTTACATCACGTCGTAGTTTTAAGTTGTATTACAAGTGAACCTAAGAACATTTATTTATTATATATTTATTTATACAACATGTATGTTCACAATAACAAGCAATAATTCATTTACAAATAATATAAATTACAATACCACTCCTCTCTGAAAGCTTTACATAAACTGATAGTTTTTAAAATCAAACTCTATTTCTATAAATATTATGGTGTTTACATATATTGTCTTAGTTTTTTCGAACAGTAACTTAAATATATAAATATTCAACATACATTATACAAAAATATCTATAGCGAACATATTATTTCATTGCACAATAAGATATGGTTGCGTAAGTTTATAAATTATCACGTAAAAGAATTAATATAATATTACTGCTTCAACGATATCGAGATATAATTAATATTAATAGAGTAAAATTTGTTTTTCCTAACCAGAATCATATCCCGCCTTCCCCTATAAAAGTTCTGATCGATCTGATTCAAATGCTATTGAGAACAAAAAATATTATAAAATATAAGTCAGCTAATACTACAATTTTTATTAGAAATGTGTATTTCTATCACGTTTTCTTTGAATTATGTCAGTAAGCAAATGTTATTTGTAAATCCCGAATATATTAAGACAACTAAGTTATTGGAACATCACTTGTTTGTGAAGGTACAGAGATTAACATATTATATTTTTCATTTGTATTCTGTAATAATGATTTTTGATATATACATACCGGAAATAAAGTTGAATTTTAGTACATAAAAGAATTATAAAATCAAAACAATTGAAATCAAATAACTGGGGAATCATTGATTTATAAATGAATATACATTGCAATTAATATTTTAATGATTTAATATAGGCACGTCGCAAAATACGTAATTTGGTATTAAATAAAAGACAAATATTTCTCATTGCTGTAATCAGTATGTTAATTATTGTAGTTGTGTATTTCTCATTGCTGTAATCAGTATGTTTATTGTAGTTGTGTATTTCTCATTGCTGTAATCAGTATGTTAATTGTAGTTGTGTATTTCTCATTGCTGTAATCAGTATGTTAATTGTAGTTGTGTTTTTTAACTTATATAAATTACGATGGTAGATTTTCTCGTTCTGTAAAAATATTATAGAAAGAACTTGAGAAATTATAATATATTATCATAATAACTCTTGAACTCTATTTCTTCTTCGTTATTCTTTCCAATTCGTTCCGATCTGTCTGTTATTATTCTTTGTATAATACCATATACTATTTTTAGCAAATATATTTGAGGCATCAGGTTTCTTGAGTCAATAAACCCACTTTTGTGTATTTCTTTATAAATTAATTTAAATAAATATTTGATAATGAATATACCTACCTGCTTTTAACGGTATTTAAAATATTTATTTTATAGCAATTTTAAATTTACATAGTTATAAGAACATGTTGAATGGATGTATATTTGATTTGTTTTTTTTAATATGTAACTTGTGTTTGTTTTTAAAAGTTTTGCAGTGAAGCTATTACGCCATACATGTTGGTACATAAATTAATAATACATCACTTTCTCATCTTAATAAATACATATAAGTGACGATAAAAAATTAATTCATGGATTTCAAAACGCTCTAAACTAATTTCAGTAGCACGTGAGAGTACTGTCACGAGATTGTCAGAGACAGTTTTTCTTGTAAAATTTATTAAAATTCACAAGATTATTTCATAATAACAATACATAATAAAAGAAAAACCGCGATGTCGTAATGGCACTGTTCTTCATCCAACAAATGCTAAATTGAAATTCATGAATAACGATGTCTAGTAAGAATTAATTATTATCATATAGGGGAACTATTTTTTTACAATAGAATACGATACTGATTAATTCGGACCATTTTTATACAAATATTTAAATCAAATACTAAATATTAAAATTTGTCTAATACTAAATATTAAAATCCATCATAAAATTATCAAATTAAATTAAAAAAGTATTCGCAACAGATTTTATTTTTTAATGTTTTTTGCTAGTCATTTTTTTAGTATTGGATGAATTCACAAACTCTTCATTAAACATGTATAACTTTATGAGTGCAAACATTGTGGTGAAATACAGAAAATGTAGAAAATAAATACGTCAATGGCAAAAAGAATGGATGTTGAGACGAAGTACATAATATGGCAGAGAAACCTCTACATACTTAATACATACATACCATCATGCCGTGTTCCTTACTGGATAAGAGAAAATCTTCCGCCAAACTCCTCATTTTTTGTACACATTCCTAGATTCCTTTATATACATGCATCGTCTCATACATGGTCGTCGATTTTACAAGCTCCGCATGTTTCCTTCCTTCAAAATGCCATGCATATGATAATGCCATGTCTTATTCCATTTATATATTTTTTGGTTCATCATTCATTCTTTCAATACGATCAAACCACCTCAAGGAATTCACATTCATTACTTATCTTGTATTCTCTCCTGTCCTCATTTTTTATTCTATCACATATCGTTCTATTGTAAACATTTATTTATAATCTACTCTTGATGATCTCATTTCAGCAAATATTATTCGGCTTTTATGGCTCTTTTGTCACATCCATAGTTCTCTGGCATACTTCATATTAGTACAACAAATATTGATTGGTTATAAAAGATATTATTTACAGAAAAGTTAAGAAATTATGTAATCTCGTGAGCCTGGACTCGTGAACCCAGTGAAACCACGAACGCCTTTCTATTTTTTATCTACCCGGAAAGAAAGAATTAGTGTTTCGGGATAAGTGTTTATCACTAACTTGATTACTCTGTCTCTTCTTGATTCCAATATTGTACAAAGGCTTCCCGCTGGACATCCACTGATCTATCTCACCTGGGCTACCCTGCGTCATTCTGGACCTGCCGATTTTTTTTATGTCCTCGGAACATCTTGTATGGGGCCTTTCCACGTTTCAGCGTCCAGTTCTGTTTATTATTTTTCTTTTATTATGTTTATCGATATTACTTTTAAGTGTCATTTTTTTATTCATATAACCATTTTTTTATTCATATAAAGTGTTTGTTAGTTTAAGTGAAAATATTAGGATGCACATGTACTGGTTCAACGAAGTCATACACTCAAAAATATATAGTTTATTTTTTCACTTTATAAATAACACTAACCGTTATCGATCTAACGTAGACTATTATTAAAGTGTGTCATAATATTTGTGTGTTTGTCAAATAAATAAATAAAACGACGAAACGAAAACATTGCGTTTTTATAAATTATTTAAAAACATTGCGTTTGATTAATTGTTCTAAGAACGTAAACATTATGTCAAACAAAAATCATTTTTTTGGCCTATTTATATATTTGTTTAATTTTAGTCCTGAGCAGTGATAGCGTATAACGATAAGCCGCGTGGAAAAAAGATGACATCCGAAATATATAAACTACAATTTAAGTCATTTTTGGCCATGATATAGGTGAAAACCATGATACATTACGCAAAATAACATGTACAATGTACATTGTACATACAAAACATTAATAAACATTAATTGGTATTACATTAATGTTTAATGTTTATGTATGTACATTGCACATACATAAACATTAAACATTAATTCAGTACAATTATGTATTTAGTTTTCCCGCGGCTTCCATGTTTATGAATTAAGCCTAAAACAATCGTAACATCGAATCTCTTGTACACTTCTAACATCAACCCTACAGGCATTTTTTAACTAGCGTCTTGTGACAAATGAATCAAGGGAAAATTATAAGGGAAGCAATAAAATATGACAACTAAATGATGTTTACGTAAATCCCATTCCCCTTAATTTTTTGGTTAGGTTCAGTTATTCTTTAATAATAATAGCGACTCGCGTGAGCCACACTTGCTGTATGCATTGAATGGAAATTGGTCACAGGAAAAATGTTTTCAACTAAATAACCATTTGAGGTTAAGAATAAGCTTATGATGTATTCGTATTTGATAACATTTTTTAAATAAATAATATTTCTGACCGCCGTGGCACAGTTGGTAAGCCATTCGGTTTCTGTGCGGGTGTCCTGGGTTCGATTCCCAGCAGAGGAGAAATTTATTTAAATTTATTTCACACGCAAATATAGCTTCTCCTCGCTGGAAACACTGGTAATAAACTCGCCACTTGCACAGGGTGCAAAGAAGTGTTGATTATTATAATTATTTCTCAACGTATTATTTACATAGTAGTAAGATACCTATTATTTTTAATAATAGGTATTTATTACTTTTTATTTATTCAGCTAAATATTTTGTCCTTTGATACGTCTGTTGCCAGACGCTTGTCATTATTGAAAGAAATACGCAAACAGGAAGTTGGTATGTCAATATCAAGACGCCTTATGAGATCAACCAGTTTGGTGTTGAAGAAAAGCATTTCTTAGTACAATATTTATAAGGTCACAATGTAACGAACTATTGAAGAGTGTATTATGCAACAACAAGCGTGGTATTTTTTCTTTTGCATTTCGTTCTCACGTGGAGTCACACGTAATTAACGGTAAACTACGAAGGTCTTGTTGAATATTGAAGACCAAAAACACAATTAATATTAAGTAGCTAATTTCATGGCGTACGTGTATAAAACATAATGAGTTTGGCTAAATGGAAACACATACCGATCCGTATTATGCCTTGGTTAAAAATATCTAGTGTAATCATATACAAAAACCAAAATTGTGAATTTAAATTACACCATCCAAATGATATCAACATCAAAAGAGATGATATTGTGATTCTTGTTATTGAAATTGCAAATTTAGATTTAAAACATTATTTTGAGGTCTACACATATGTACATTGCTTTTAAGTGCATCTTTTTATTGCAATAATAAATAATTATTTGCTATTTTATATAAATCAATGCGTTGTACAATCAAATACAAATTCATTGTTTAATTATATTTCAGAATGCACACAGTATAAAAATAATACTTTAATATCTTTGCCTTCGTTTAATGAATGACTGACAAAGAAACTCTGTAAAAACTTAAACTTGTATGGTTTGAGTGAACGTTATTATTTTTAATGAAGCTTGTATCATAGAAAAGATATATTGGAGATTGAAAATTAAACGAAGATTTAAATAAAATAAAAGAATATTATTTTATTATTATAATTTTAGATTCTCTGTCGATAATGGAATTGGTGAAATAATCATAACGATAATTATCAATGGAAGCTTATTCCAAACCAATATTATTTTCAAAAATATAAGTCGTATTCAATTACTTACTTATTTTACAATATTGAGTACCTACGTAGGTACTATTTTTAAAAATTTGTCTCTCAAATCGCTCCTAAAGTACCTACCATGCTTCTGTAAAATAATCTGAAAAAAAATAAGTTCCTTCAAGGGCATTCTCATAAGCAATGTAAAATTTTATTCAGAAATGGTCAAAAAATATTTTAAAATGGAACCATATTTTGAATTAATTTTTTTTCCAGGCATTTTGTTTTTTAAAAACAAATATTCTTACATATAATACCGTGCTTATTTGTTCTATATTTATGTTTGGGAAAACATACATGAGGAATTGTTAATTGTGACATAAAACTGAATCAACTATACCTACATAAATACTAATCTTTAATCGAATTGCTTATAGACAAAACGATATGTAAATTATTGGGCGTGTTTTGGTATGGAGCGTTCATACATACATATATTCATTCAATAGTTGATTGAACTTCTGGCATAATTCTTTTGACCAAAGTATATATTTCAATAGATCCTTCAGCTGATAAACAATAATATTTAATTTATTCCGCGAAAAATGGCGGCAAAGTTAATATGACTTTAGAATATATAATAATTGGTTGGTAGGTACTTATAAAAATATATCGTATCGAATATGAAACAAAGTTGTGAACAACAGATAAATTAATACCTATTTATTTCAATGCATTTCAAACATTTTCTTGAAGATTTGTGTAGATTGTGATGTCGTCATATTATCATCATTTATGTATTTCATTATCCATTTATTGAATTTCAAAATTAAAAAAGACAACGATTAGTTTACAATTTTATATACCTATCTAATAATCGTTGTATCATATTATGGTATTTTAACTAAAATATTGAATTTAAAAAAACGGTTTTTTATTAGTATTTGTTGATTCGTGTCAACTCTATGTTTATATAAAACCCCGCTAAATAACAGAAAAATATAATATTAAAATTTCGCGCCAATGACCCCGGTAAACAACCTCACCTCACAGCAAATTTTTCCATAGCCGCGTGGAATGAGGTTACTGTGGTTCCTGTGCTTGCTGGTCGCCATCTTGATTTTGCGACGCGTTCGATTTTTGAATTCCAAACCAGTCGTCCTTTTTGTTTATGGCTGCCGAATGTCCGAGTCGAATGGTTTGTGGTACAGGATTTTAAGTAGGTACTTGCATGTATGTATGTATTACAATATGGCCTGTTCCATACTCGTCCAGACAGCGGACCGTGGATAAGAATTTCGTATCAATAAGGCATTTGTCGTCCTCGTATACTGATTACTGACGTCGAATACCAGTCTTAACAAATAATTTGAATAAAGAATCTATCGGTATATGTTTATACCTAAGTACAAACAGTCTTAAGTATTAACCTAATATTTTATTTGATTTATTATATTTTTCATTCATTCATTCGTATAATATTCGCCAATTATCTTGAACGATTTTCCGGTTGCGCAAAGCGCAAATTTGTGTCTTTTTACTTCGTTGGTTTACGAGCAAATCGCCCCCCTTCTCGCATAAAAGATCAAGATATTTGGCGACAACTATACCATCATTTCATTACAAAAATGTGGGGTGACCAACGACAAGTTTTTGGCTTCCATAACCTTTTTAAAAAGAATCACAACACATTCATGTACCTAAAAACCAAACCAGTTTCGTATTTCATATTTCGTATCACCTAAAAAGGCAATACATTAACAATGGGTGGTGAACTTCGTAGCAGAACTATTTGAGACGAAAACGAAGAGTTAAAGCACTTTTCTATACCGGTGCTGCACTGAAAATAAATAATGTTTGTATACTTTAAAATTTATTTTATTTCTGTTATTTTCATTTATTTGGCTTTTCGACAGACCACACATACAAGTTATACTACAATTTTAACACAGGGATAATTCCAATTACAGAAGAGCGCAAATTATTAAATGCACAAACACTTTAAAACTAATAATAATACAGCATTGATTATATGAATAGATTAATACCAACAGAGAAAAAACTACATTTTAGACTAGTGTTTACATCAAAACATCAGTTTTTATAATATAGGTATCCTTTAAATATCTTTATGTCGCTTTATATATATTTTTTAATTCCTAAAAGTACACGAAGTCAATTATTTTGTTATTCATTTGAAGTTGGTGTCTTCAATATACAATCAATGTATATAAAAAAATGGTGAGATTTTAGTTCATTACTCGATGTCAAATAAAAAAAACTGTTCTGTCTCATTAAATACCTACATTATTATTAATCTGTTTTTGATATTCCCTTTTTAATCCTTGATTACTGAGCTTTCCGAAGGCTGCCCAAAAGCTCAGAAAGCTCAGTCATATAATGAGAAACAAGGATATCCCCATTAATTTACTAGTTGCATGTAACACTTGAGATCCAACTGTCGATAGCGATAGTATGTAGGTATAGTTGAAGAATAAGTACCAAACTATAAACCCATAAATCAAAATTATTGAATATTTTAAGATACTTTGTTTTCTATATAACACATGTAGGTATATATGTCAAGATAGGATAGTATGGAGGTCAGTCCTTTTTTCCTACCCAGAATATGAAAACAGCATGATGGTATGTATAATGTATGTTTGGAGATTAAGTATCAAATAATTGAGTTTCTTAGATATTGTGAATAGGTCACATGAAGCGATTTCGTCGCTAAATTCAATTTTTATAAAAATTGTTTAAAAATTTTTTAGATATACTACTACAATACTGATATTTTTTATAGAAAATTAAATTATCTAGTTGGGGTGTTTCGGCTTTTTTCGATAATTTTGAAAACTTTGGAAATATAGGCAGTTAAACACATAAATTTATCATAAAAAAATATATTTTTCTTAATAAAAAATGTTTGAGAATCTATGGAATTTTTTTGAAAAAACGAATTTGAGATTTTGTATTTTTCTATATGCATACCAATTTTTAGCGTTCTAGCTTTTATGGTTTTTGAAATATATGGAAAAATAAAGTAAAAATTCAAAAGATGAGAACCCCTGACTGAAACAAAAATTCAAAATTCTGAGTATAAAAGTTTTGTAGGCCTATAACTATCTTTATGTTCTGAAATTTTGAGCTCTGAAATTGACAGTTGGAACAAGGAAAACTTATGAAGCATGCATCTTGCCTGTGATGACATATGGTTTGGAAACAATGTCCCTGACCATAAATACTGTCCACAAATTAAAGTGCGCGCAACGATCCATGAAGCGGCAAATGTTGGGCATAAGTCTGAGTGATAGAATTTCAAATACAGAAATCAGAAGCCGAACAAAAGTCGCCGATATCATGGATCGGATCGCAAAATTGAAATGGCAATGGGCAGGACACGTGGCCAGGCAGCCAAATTCAAGTTGGACTCCCAAAGTCTTAAAGTGGAGACCATGGGAAAACAAAAAGGGTTTCGGTCAGCCACAGAAGAGATGGGCCGACGATATTGTTATGGTTGCCGGAAAGAAATGGATTGAAGCAGCACAGAATAGAGAAAAATGGAGACAGATGGAAGAAGCCTACATCCAGCAGTGGAGGGAAGGCTAGGAAGAAGAAGAAGAAGAATCCTTGATTATTTGTGGTGTATTTTTTGTATATTTCTATTTGTGTACTGTCTGCGTTGGTACTTTTTATTAGTTGACTTGATATAAAATTATAATTGCTTATTTACACTAACGTTTTCATGCCTTGTTTCTAAAATATACTTACTTAAAGTATTATGATGTAATGAAAAGTAATTACGCTCGTAATCATTAAATAATAATTATTATTTTTTAATTTTAAACAATACATGAAACAACACATATGTACATGTGAAATAAGACAAAAAAGAATCAATTGAAATAAACAGTAATTATGATGGTAGCAAAATTTGCACGAGTCGATATATTAAAGAATTGTGATCTCAAGGTCAGTATCTCGTATTTGGCAGAGATCATTAAACCAGGATTCTACTTTTTGTGATGTCATTTCACGTTCATTTGTAACTGATTTTTTTACGTGTTCTGTAATATAATTTCAACGATATCAAACCCGTGCAATAATTTATTATTCAAGAAAAAATATAATGTAGGTATAATAAAAGATTCAAGACTCTTTCAAAAGATTCAAGATATTTTTCTTATGCTTGTGTATCAACAAAGAAAAAATATATGAAATACTTTCACAACTCCATTCTGAAATATTATTTTATGATAGATACTTGTATTTATATGCGCATTCAATTGTTAAAAAAATATTTTTTTGATAGTAGTATAATCTTTTAACAATAATTTGAGATATGATATCGGATACATACTATAAAATATTGTAGACGATATCTCAAAAAGAACAATACCCATTATTAGTGATACCAAATATTTTCGATTCATAAAAATATGAAGCTACACAGACTGAGGTTTCCAACATATTTTTTGGGTCCAATTAGGTACTTATTTTCGTGTCTCGGAATTTTTTTCATTTTTAGTATTCATATAGTTGTATATAACATTGATACGATGGCTATTGATGACACCCTACCTATAGTTGTATTATCTTAATCAGAGGGGTAGGTAAGTCTGTTTAACAGGCGAAATCAAAACCATCCTTGTTTGCCCATATCATGGATATAATTATCACATGGATTTCTATAACATCTTAAGAATTACATATAGATATACCTAACACCTTACTAAAATTATATCCATGATATGGGTAAACATGGATGGTTTTGATTTCGCCGGTTGACTAGACTTGCCCCCCCAGGTGCATATAATATATATTTTGTTTAGCAGTTCAGTTTTTCATATGTGTCTGTATATTATTTTTCATTGATAAATAATGAAGACAGATTTACCTTAGTTTAATATTGTAATAAAAATGGGGAATATTTTTCTAATACAAAAGATCTCAACACACAGTCACACATACAAATTTTCGATTTTAAATAACTGCAATAGTATTTACACGAAAAAATAAATAAAACATTTTGACCGTCCAGAAAAAGGACTTATAATATCATTATTTAGTCATTTTTAAAACTCTGAGAAGGACTATTTATAAAGATAAAATCTAATATTTTTATTTCTCTTAAGGCTTTTCACCCAAAAAAGGATGTTGCAGCCGTTATTAATCAGAAACATTAGTTAACAAAGATTAAGTCAAAAAAAAATAATTAAATTATTTTCATTGACACATAATTTATCATAATAACATAATTATGTGCCTCTTTGTAACCTACATACATCGTATTTATTTTCTCCACAATACTCTTCCAGTAGTCTTGATTTGTGATACTCGTATGGCTAGGTTTCGACAGCATACCTTAATTCTATAATTTTATGATTGTCTCGAAACTTAGTTTGATCATTTTTATTAGTACCTAATAAGTATTTTACATGGATTGATGTACAATGTACATAGAAATATTATTTACTGCGACCACATTTCTGAAAAGTGAACTTTCCTGATGCGTGTGCATTATAAGGGCCAAAAATACGGCCGTGACTTCAAATAACAATTTCTGCCTGCGGTGTCTTTTGTTCTTCTTAACATCCTTATTGAACAATCATCGTTAGATACAGGTATTTATCTGATAAGATCAATACAATCGGTCAATACCTACCTACCTACACTAACTTGTCAAAACATGTCTTAATAAGACTTAACAG
The DNA here is from genome assembly GCA_963576475.1 of Molanna angustata. NCBI lineage: Eukaryota > Metazoa > Arthropoda > Insecta > Trichoptera > Molannidae > Molanna > Molanna angustata. The sequence goes on along the minus strand of OY754969.1, from coordinate 27,556,588 downwards.
AACACGGTCGTTTTTTATTTATTTTTTTTATTTATTTATTTATTTGTTTATTTATTTATTTATTTATTTATTTATTAATTAATTTATTTATTTATTTAGTTATTTATGTATTTATTTATTTATTTATTTATTTATTTATTTATTTATTTATTTATTTATTTATTTATTTATTCATTTATTCATTCATTTATTTATTTATTTGTTAATTTATTTATTTTTTTAATTATTTATTTACTTACTTATTTGAATCTTCTTGTTCATATAATTAGTTCACTGGCGGGCTTATTGCCTAATGGCAATTTCTTCCAACTAACCAGAGTAAATGTTGAATATACAAAACAATGTGTAGGTACTATGGCACATTACAAAATAAATAAAGATAGCAGAAGAAAAGTAAAAAAAAAACAAAGACGACAGCATATAAGAACAATTCATAGCAATGATAGGCAGACTAAGATAAGGTAAGGAAGAGGAGAGGAAGATGTAATCAGGTGTTGTCAGTTAAATATTTTTCTTTATAGTTGGTACCTATACACCTACCTTCAACCACCTACAACCAGAGTTGATGTTATATACAATACAATGTGTACTATGGCAATAAGGTTATGACGTGACAAAAATAAAATAATTGATAAAGAAAACAGAAGGAAAGAAAAAAAGATACAAAAAAGATTGAATATAATAACAGTTTATAGAAATGCTAACTAAAGGATAAGGAGAGGAAGAAGAAATCAGGTGCTATCATATACATACCTAGATATTTTTGCTTTCGCCTTTTTTAGAATATATTTAATGTAATTTGTTAACATATTTGATTTGATAAGTATCGAAGAAAAAATTCATTAAACCTACAAATAATTTATTAGTTACTTCATTCCAAAGGGGGAAAAATGAAGCATAATTTTCCGAGATATTTAAGATTGAATTTCGTAACTTCGTTAAAGAATCATGCTATTTCCGCTAAATTGTTATTTAAATAAAGGCTCTTTTAAATGCATTTCAAAAACTAACTGGATCTCGTACACGCATTACCTACACGTTAGAATTCATTCATCCTTTCCCGAATTAAATAGGTATAGTTTGTTTGACCTAAGTAGGAAGGGCGGCCATTTTGCTTTCCGGTGACGTATGCGTCCGCCATTTTATGATGGCGTATGACGTCACGGGCCACCGAGCTTCCGAGTCTCTCTCTAGTCTGGCAATAATAATAATATTAACACAGTATGGCAATGGCGATTCACCGACGTGTGCGAGCTGAACTATCTGCCGTAGCTAAGGAATGTGCGCCAACGACTATTGGTCTATCAATCATCCTTATTATTTATGACATTTTTGGTAGATTTTTTCGTACCTATTTAAAACATTGGGTTCAATTCCGAAGATTAATTAAGATAGAGTAATTAAAAACAAAAATTTGTTCATCAGAATTGTCACTTTAAACTATATCCATTTTATAATACCTACTAGTGATGTTCTTTTGTCATTTTTATCTTATTAAAATTCCTTTACTATATTCAACCTTCAGAATAGCAAAAAAATATGAAATTTCATTTAATTAACTGTACCTCATCGATGATATTAAAATATTGGCAGATACTTTTGTATTTACAGTATCTTTTTTTATTTTATGTTCTGGGTGGCAAGTCTGGTTCAATCGGCGAAATCAAAACTCTCGTGATTACCCATATCATGGATATAATTATTATATGGAGTTCTACAATATCTTTTGATGCCATAGAACTCCATACGATAATTATATCCATGATATGGGTAATCACTAGGGTTTTGATTTCGCCGGTCGAACCAGCAGGCTAAGTCAGTAAAAAAGTCGAGATACGACAACGTATCGCCGAACTTCTTGCCATGTTTACGCCCGTGACGACAATTCGTAGTCACAAAGCGCTGTCGAGTTCGTAAATGCACTTATTAGTATTTGTCGCCGTTAGGCTGGCTTGCGGTACATTTTTGAATTATCATTTATGGCAATACACAATATTTTCCCCATGATTTGAATAAATGTCAAATTTGTTTACATGAATTTGTTAAATAAATATAATATGGTCATATTTTAAAGCACGAAAGCAAGTTATAATACGATTAAATTAACTTCTTTTGTGTTTATTGAATGTTTTGAGAGTAATTTTAAAAATTATTTTTAATTATATTTCGATCAATTTATCAAATGTGATGACAGCAGCGTGTTATTTTTTTACTAAAAACTACGCCGAATTTTCTTTTGTTAAGTGTTAAAATACATATGTGATAAAATAGCTTACAAGAATCCTTTCTCAAAATGAAAAATTATTTCAAATCTATACTTACGGAAAACATTTACGGACGCATAGAATTATAATGTTATCATCTAAGTACGGACGCATATTTCCAATAAATATATTACCATTTAAAACTTTTGTTACGCGGTAATTAGCAATAAATGAATTACGCGGAATATTTGAAGGGTTTGAAGAATCTCTTAAACGGCGTCGTTTAACCCGTTTATATAATTATTCTCAAAATAAATATGAACATCGGCATTGTTCGCGTAAAAAATGACATTTAATTCAACATGGCGGCGTTAGATCTTGTCTCTCGCCTCGTGGTCGACCCAATCTCGCCGTCAAATAAGTGGGCGAGAACGATTCGACGAGCTATCTGCTTAGTGACTACCAAAACTGTCAAAATATCGACTAGTCGATATTTTGACAGTTAATCTCGACATTTGTCGGTCGAGATCTACTTACAGACTTACCCTGCAGACTTGCCCCCCTGGTTTATTTAGGTTCATAATATTTATACCTCCCTTTTTTAAAGTGTTATTTCATTATTTTATTTCTTTATTCTATGATGTTGTTTGCAATACCTGTTTTTGTGTATTTCAATATGTGGTATGTTTGTAATGTAGGTATGTAAAAGGCAATTTGTACCGTTATTCAGCAAATAAATATTATTCTAGTTATGTACTTTCATTCGTTTATTAAATTACTAAATATTTATGGTATTTATGGAAAAAGAATTTTCTTTTTTTTTCTTTTAAAAGGTGCAACATTAGGATCAATTATTTTTTTTCCTCATTCAGAACACTTGTTTGAATGTGGAAAACATTTGAATATTTGTTTCGGAAGAAAACTATAAAATAAACAAAAAATAAATTGGCTGCCTTAAAACTGGAATTATTCCTAGTTAGGCAGACAAAGGTAAATAGTGGAACACAATCTATATACCTACCACAAAAATGGGTGAATTCAGATATTATAAACTTATTTATAGATACTATATTTTTTTCTTTGCATAAATTCAATATTATTCCAATGTAATATGTTTTTTAAAAGGAAAAAAATAAAAGGAAAAAATAACAATTATTATTATTATTATTCTATTATCTTCATTTAGGATGCCCCGTAATAGACGGGTAATCGAAAATACAGGATACAAAATAACATCTCACATAGTTCAACAAGGAGGTGAGTTCATCACCTGTTCTAAATGTTGCCTTATTAGATGAGACGAGACTGGTGTGTGGAGATACAAGCATGAATTTTTCTTCCCTACTTTTATACATCCGTATACCTTTCGCTGGTTACCCTACCTTGTGGGATATGCCGTGATGATGTGTATTGTGATTTTGTCACATCTTTGGCAACTTGGTAAAATATTCAATGCCATATGTATTAAATTGATAAATGCAGCCAATAAAAGTAGCTACATTCTAGATACTTATTTCAAGACTGCTGTCGTCCTGTCTGGTAATGTGACCGAAGAACTAAAGAATATTCTTCGGACAGATGGAGGAGAGCCTCTCATCTACGTTTAGCTCTCTGAGGATTGAGATGTTCGTTCATCTTGCGGTCCAAGGTTCGAAGCCATGTCTCCAACACCGTATTTGGAAGGCTTCTATTCTTTGTCTTTCGCAGGTTTTAATGGTCCGAGATTCCTCCCCACACAAAAGTATAGGACAAGGTGGACTGATCAAATCAAGGCTGCAATGGGAATATCGGTGTATCGGTGTCGGGAAAGGTGGAGGACCACAATCCACAATGTTTTGGGGACAAGGAAGGAAGATGTTCGCGAGGCTCAGCAGTAAGGACAGCGACAGTCAAATATTACGGAATATATGTAAATTCAATGAGATAATGAAAAACCTTTTGGTTTTTAATGAATAGCATTGTAATAGTGTACATATATGACAAATTTAATTGTCTTAACAGTTTACTTTAGTACACACACTTATGTATAAATTGTTTTTAACAGTATCTGATTGGTTTTAAGACATTTTCAAATGCCAATAAACCAGTCAGCTGAAATATAATTAAAAAAGAGACTATTAATACAATACTAATATACATAGCGGTGACTGCTGTCTAAAATATTGTTTATTAAAATACCTAGGTTAAATACAATTTATCATTTCAGATCTGCATATTTAGATTCGTATTCAAATCAGTTGGCGAATTACTCAAAAACTGTTTGTTATTACTTGCAAATGATCGAGAGGTAAATATATATGCAAATGACACGCTTGATGCTGTATTTTGGACACGATACCAAATGATCGAATACCACGCATCGACCTTATTACGTCGCTGCGTATGTTGTTGTCTATCGGCACTGTCTATAGTCGATAGGTATCTATCGATAGAAATAATATACATCGGTATTAAAATAGCGATTGTGGGCGCAGTGGTCCCACGGGGCGCTCGAGGTCATGGACCCAGGTACCACGTGACCAATCCCGTTATACTGCGAACCACAATAATATACATAAATACGCTATATATACATAATATACCTACACCACACATTCACAATATTAAGTGAGTTTATAATAATATATACTTATATGTGTTTAATTTATATATACAGCAAAAACAAAAACACGCATATTTCCGAAGGTTTCTATTACGTGTCAGTAGGAACTTACCTGTCTACAAACGCAAAAAGTAGGTAGGTACATGATATATCAAATATGTAATAAATGATGTATAATATATGAATATAAGATATTAGTGAGCCCCCGGCAAACTTCGTCTGGTCTGTATAATAATTAAAATGGTCCTTCATTACAACCCGTCACTTCAGACCCTTCAGTACCTCCCGTCCCTTCAGTATCATTTGTCCCTATAGGCCCTTCAGTACCTCCCGTACCTTCAGGCCCTTCAGTGCCTCCCGTCCCTTCAGACCCTTCAGTACCACCCGTCCCTTCAAGCCCTCAGTACGTCCCTTCCCTACAGGCCCTTCAGTACCTATCGTCCCTTCAGAAACTTATTACCTCCCGTCCCTTCAGTACCTCCCGTCCCTTCAGGCCCTTTAGTACTTACCTCCCTTACCTTCATTACCTCCCGTCCCCTCAGTAGGTTAAGAAAAGGTTTAAATCCAGAAACCATCCTGGAAGACCTGCGAAGAGATGAAAGTACAGTTGGAACTTCTTTTCCCACGATACTACGCTTTCATAGGTGAAATAACCAAATATACGAAGAAGAAGAAGAAAAAAGTTTAAATCCAGAAACCGTCCTGGAAGACCTACGAAGACATGGAAGGAAAATTGGACCTTTTTCTCCCAGGATAGTCCACCTTTGTAAAATGACCTAATACCTGATGAAGAAAAAGAAGAAAAATGTTTAAATCCAGAAACCATCCCGGGCATACGCTCGACAATTCACGAAAGCGTCATTGCAATCGGATGAACGATTTAGGAGCGCATAGCATAGGTACATACATACATTCAAATTTATTATATTATGGCCTGCAAAACTTTTTTCTAAGAATTATTATTTTTACCACCACACTGAATTTTGTTTAAATATAGACAAATACAATAATATCTCAAACTTGTTTTTGTGTAAAAGTTCTAAAAATTCTCAATTTTTTTTTATCATGCAAATATTATTTCATGACAAATTTATGTGTTTAACTGTCTATATGTACATTTTTATATAATATCTTAAAACGCCGAAACTCCCCAACTAGTTTTAATTTACTTTAAAAAAACGTTAACATTAGCAGCAGTACATCTCAATTATTTCTTGACATTTTTTGTTAAAATTTAGTGACAACATCGTTTCATACAATTTGTATGACTTAATACCACAATATCTACGGGAACTCTAAATTGTTTGATACTTAATCTTCATACATACATACCATCAAGCTGTTAACATATTCGGGGAAGGAAAAATGGACATACCTCTTTACTATCCTATCCTGTCATGTAAAGAATACAAAATGGACATACCTCTTTACTATCCTATCCTGACATGTAAAGAATACAAAATGGACATACCTCTTTACTATCCTATCCTGACATGTAAAGAATACAAAATGGACATACCTCTTTACTATCCTATCCTGACATGTAAAGAATACAAAATGGACATACCTCTTTACTATCCTATCCTGTCATGTAAAGAATACAAAATGGACATACCTCTTTACTATCCTCAGGGCCGGATAAACGTGTTTTTGCGCCCGTAGCAATATATTTGATTCCGCCCCCACCCCCTCAATTGTTTTGTAAATTTAAATGTAGAACAATTTAAAATTAAGTAAAATTATATCGGTTCTAAAATGACGAAACATAATAAGCGGGATTTTTTACATGCACACCATCATGCCGAGCCTCTATCCGGGTACGCCACGAGAACCGAGCGCCATAAAAAACCTGCGGATTTTTGATTTATATGATTGACATTTTAGAATTTTAAGCGCCCTTTTTAAGACAACCGCCCTGACTTCTTGTTCCTGATTGTTCTATGATTTATCCGGCCCTGACTATCCTATCCTGACATGTAAAGAATACAAAATGGACATACCTCTTTACTATCCTATCCTGTCATGTAAAGAATACAAAATGGACATACCTCTTTACTATCCTATCCTGACACGTAAAGAATACAAAATGGATATACCTCTTTACTATCCTATCCTGACATGTAAAGAATACAAAATGGACATACCTCTTTACTATCCTATCCTGACATGTAAAGAATACAAAATGGACATACCTCTTTACTATCCTATCCTGACATGTAAAGAATACAAAATGGACATACCTCTTTACTATCCTATCCTGACATGTAAAGAATACAAAATGGACATACCTCTTTACTATCCTATCCTGACATGTAAAGAATACAAAATATCTTAAAATATTCAACAATTTGGATTTAAGGGTTTATAAATCGAATATATTTTTTTTAATTGCATATACGCAAACTTTGGATTTTTTTCCCTGTCTAGAGTGAAATGATATTTTTACTGACATTAACATCTCAATAGAGATGAAGTTGGGATATTATAGAAGAACCAGGAACTCAGGCACCTACGGGGCTTACGACCTGTCATCGGCTGGTTTACGTGATCACTTCCAGCATGTAAACCAGCCGATTATAGGTCGTAAGCCCTGTAGGTGCCTGAGTTCCTGTTTCTTCTATAATATCCCAACTTCGTCTCTATTGAGATGCTATTGTCAATAAGGGTTTATAGTTTGGAACGTATTCTTCAACTATACATACTAACGCCATCGACAGTTGGATCTCATATGTTACATTCATCTAGTGATAAATGAAATGGTTTATGTACACATAAAATTCATCATCTTTTCGTCAGTGTTCTCTAGAGGTAGTACCTACACACAAACTTATTAAAATAGTTTGCAGTCAATACCTAGTGAAATAAATATGTCGAAAGTATTTATACCTTCCACAGTATTAAATATAGGCAGTTCAGTATACTGACACTCAACCACCAATTCAACCATTTTTCAAAGCGTTATTCGTTCACTTCAACAATAACAACAAAAAACAAATAAGCAATCCAGTTTTAATCATACTGTTCTTCCTCCACCACCAACCATATACTGCTTATGGGGACGATAACGACCCTTTGCAAAACTCTGAAAGAACACACAAAGAACAGATGAGTCCGGAGAACTCTAAAACCTTTCAGACGCTACACAAGTACCATAAAGAGCTAATCATAAAGGAACAACGCGCTCACCGTTCACCGAAAGTGAAGATAAGAGTGCACCGTATTTTTGACCCCTTTGAACTCGAAGTATCACGATTATAACACTCCCTCAAAGGGAAGTATCCAACCCGTGGAGCACAGATTAGCAAAATTATCTAAAAGCTTTGTTTGTCTAAGTGTGCGTCTATTCAACGAGCTGCCGGAAGGAATCAAGTCTCTGAATGATGATAAATTTCGAGGAACAGTGAAGACTTACCTCGTTGATAAATCTTTTTATTCTGTGGACGAAATGCTGGAGTAAACCATTAACATTCACTTCAGCATTGAATTGACTATAAAAAATTGTCCATTGTATTGTTATATTTTCATAGAACTATGAATGAGTGCAGAATCTACCTAATTTATTTTCCCATTTTGTAATTTACCTATGTACCTAATTGCTTTTGTTGTTCTGGAACTTTAATGAATCAATCTATCTTTATATCCCAAATTGATCTATCTTAATCTATTTTTATATACATTTTATATTGTCAACAAATTGTAATATAAAATTGACGAGTCCAAGTACCCGAGCTAGGGTCTACGGACAATAAACAACAATAAACAGAATGTTTAATTACTTGCAAAGTTACGGGAAAATAGATTACATTATTTGTATGACGAAAAACTTAATCAAAAATACTAATTAAATTATTTTATTTATGAAAAAATACAGCATACATAATAACAATAATAAAAACAAAAATGATACATATATTAGGTCCTTACTTATGAAATTGGCGTTTTGTATGGGAGGAACATAAAGTCGATATTTTTTAAATATAATATATTTATTTAATCAAACTATGTACCATTGCTATCTATGCACTTTTGCCATCTCATAGGTATTTCATCGATCTCTTTACTAAAAAAACCATTCGGACGGGAATCAATAAAATCTTTGAAGGCGGTTTGGACTGCCCCATCGGAGTTGAATTTTTTCCCTTGCAAGAAGTTATCCAAATTTCGTTAAAAATGGTAATCTGTTGGGGCAAGGTCCGGAGAGTACGGTGGATGTTTTAGACATTCCAATTGAAGCTCCTCTAATTTGGTAGCCGTCTGTTGTGCAGTGTGTGGTTTAGCGTTATCATGAAGCAGCAGTGGCCTAGAGCGATTAACCAGCCTCAGTTGTTTAGCAGCTAGCTTTTCCATCATGGTTTGCAGTTGCTGACAATAGACATCTGCCGTAATCGTCTGGCCAGATTTAAGAAAGCTGTAGTGAACGACACCAGCACTAGTCCACCAAACGCTCACAAGTAACTTTTTTGGAGTCAATTTTCGATTGGGGTATGGTTTGGCTGGTTCGGCAGGGTTCAGCCATTTCGATGAGCGCTTCCGTTTATCATACAGGATCCACTTTTCATCACAGGTAATGATTCGATTTAAAATCCCTTCATTATTGTGCCGGTTGAGTAATACAACGCAGCAGTCAACGCGCGTTTGTTGATTTGCTTCACTCAATTCGTGAGGTACCCACCTTTCAAGCTTTTTCACCTTCCCAATTTGCTTCAAGTGGATTAAAACAGTTTTATCACTAACACCGCAGCCTGCAGCTAACTCGGACGTGGTTTGCGATGGATCTGCTTCCACAATAGCCTTCAATTCTTCATTATCAACTTTGGTCTCCGGCCGTCCACGGGGCTTGTTCTGCAGGTCGAAATTTCCAGAACGAAAACGTCGGAACCAAAAACGCACTGTGTTTTCTTTTGCGACACCGTCGCCATACACATCATTAATCCTTAGAGCCATTTCTGCAGCACTGGTGCCACAGTGGAACTCATATTCGTAAATAACGCGATATTTCAAGTTTTCCATTTTAATAAACTGAGTGACGTAAAGGTAAAAAACAATTGAGGAAAAAACAAATGAATTATAATTTTCGAAACACAAATATATGAGTAAATAGCTGTATAAATTTGAATTTCGAATTCCTAACCAAAGAGAAGATATTTGAGATCAAAGTTGCCAGTACGGCAAAACGCCAATTTCATATGTAAGGACCTAATAATTTCATGCCTAAGTAACATGTTTTCACTTATATAAAAATAGTAATACCTAAACATATTATATGTTTTAATTATTTTAACATCTGTGAATTTTTTACAGGTTGCAACTTGTCTATTTGATTGAACTAGATATGGAGCAGTGATGTGGATATATGTGGAGTTTTTATATCATTGACCACTTACTCGGGTATGTACCCGAGTTTCATAACAAATTAAACAAACAGCCACATTAAATAATATATATGTATGTAGGTATAGCTGACATTTACAGTTCGATATGGATGGCACGATATTAAGAGTATACTCATTTCAACACAAATTTATATGCCATTAATTAATTTCTAAATCCACGCCATTTCCACGAAACCAACCGTATTTATACCTACATTTTGTATAATGTTAAGAATATCAAGATGGAAATTATTTAAATTTGCAATGTCATGGATGATAATTACCAACGCAAATAAAATATATTACATTTCTCAACCTGAATCTTTCGTATTTTAATAGTTATCGTCAAAAGCTCTTACGAATTTACCGTATCTCTCGATGGACCAATGACCATGCTTTTGTATCGTGATTGGCGTGTGCTTTACTGAAAAAAATGGAGTATTTTATACTATAACCACTTTGCATAATTGACATGAAGGGTACCATTTATATCAATCTTATTTTTCCCACGTACTTTATTGTGTAGAAAACCAGAATGTGCTTTGTATTATGTAACTAGTGAAAAATATTAACAATAGACTGTCAACTTGACATTTGGGAAAGGAGGAATAACAATTTAAATTGAGTTGAATGGACGATATTTAGGTAAGTAGATGATATTGTGCTTGGTTTCAAATTTGAAATAAAAAAGTGTTGAAAGTTGACAAGTACAGTCTATATCTTCTTCTTATGCTAGTAGAAGACCACTAGGGGCTGTTTGTGTAAAGTTTGCTGCCTCTTGTAATATGGACTCCGAGCTGTCCTTCCATCTTTTGGGGGGTCTTCCAAGCATCTTTCGTCTCCTTGGTTTTTCATGTAAGGCAAGGAATGGTAGTCAATTAAATTAAAGGCATAGAGATAAAATTATGTCTCTACGATTCAATTAATCGATCAACATTGGCGCTACGGTCCATTATGAGCCTTGGTCTCCTCCAGAACTTACCGCCATCCCTTTTGATTTAAAATCCTCCACTGTTTGGGTCTTCCCACACATCACTTCCCCTCCTTTAGTGTCCCAAGAATTGGTTTTCCTCCATTCGCTGGAAGTGCCCCAACCATCCAAACAAATATATTTTCAATCTCAATTTTATTAGTTTTTTGGTACTCTGACCATGACCCGCTCCCCATTTGGAGACCATGATCGGCCCCGTAAAAGAACGCAATGTGAGCGAAACAAATGCATAACACGAAGAATGACTCGTGGAGCCCTCTAGATTAATGATCTTGGTCATGATGCTATTTATTTTTCGCTGATATTTTATCATAAAGGTTATACTTAAGAAAACACGCACTTTCCCCACTACAACACTATTTGACATATTCAAAGTACCCAAAGTAGATAATATTTATAAAAAAGTGTCTATTTTGCAAATTTTCAAAGATAATGTTTTACAAAAAATTGAAAAAAATAAGTCTCTGCGATTCCAAAATGATTTTAAAATACCCAAATGTAATACAGGACAATTACAAAACAACTACATTTATTTGGGAATAAAATATTTCAATTGCCTCCCAAATGAATTAAAGCAGATAAAAGAATTTAAAAAAATTAAACAAAAATTAAAATTGCACTTAACTTCTAACTTCTAAAATATTAGTTTTCGATTAGATTTTTTTCAATTGCCAGTATTTTCTTTTTTTATTTCTAAATATGTGTTTTGGTATGTTTGAATAGTCTATATTGCTCATTTTTCAATTTATTGTCATGTATTTCCTTTTGTTTTATTTGAATATGTATTTGGATATGTTTACTTATTTGTATATTTCTCATTTTCATTTATTTTCAAACTTTTTAAATGTTTATTTTATTTTTTATTCATGTTGATTTGATTTAATTACTCTATTGTTGACTTTGTTTAACTGCTTTGTTTTGATATTTTTTATTTTTTTTATAAGTGATTTCCCTCATCAAGCACAAGATTGCAATCTTTTTGATGAGGCACTGCAAAGAAAAATTTGTAAAAATATTATTACCTGTGAATTATATCTTGATTTGTTATTGTAAAATTATTATGTTAAATAAATAAAAATAAAATAAAATCTCAAATAAAAAAAAAATAATCATTATTTAACCTGTTATGAAAATAATAATTTCAACAACAAATAAAACTGTAGAATGGTATTGTTTATTAACAAAAAAAAATATATATGTATAAAATATCGCAAATGGATCCATAAATAAATAAATATAATTAACATGATTTACATATATAGGTACTTAAATATGATATTATAAAAAACATTACAGCCCCATATTTAATTAAGAATTTTTATTTTATCTATACATTGAAACAGACTCACACATATTAATAAGACAATTGTGTAATATTTTTAATTGAAATATTTTTTTTATATTTTTTAAATATTAATAAATAGGTATGACTTAGGTACATTCAGAAGAAACTAAAGAAGGTACACATTTGGATACAAACTAGTACTTGTATCCAAATTATTTGAGATCCCTAGAACTCCACAGTATTTTCTTAATCAAGATCACTTCTAATACTAGAAGCACAGTTTGATAGGTACTTCTTTGAAATAAAGAAATAAAGAATCCGAATCATTTCAGAGCAGTATGACATTCTTCACCGTCTCAGCATCCCGACATCTTTGTATGGCTAAAACAACATTGTTTAATATCACAAAAAAGTATGCAACATCTTTGTTGCTTTGTCATTTACTACTGACAAAGTATAACTAATTCTTTTCTACCTGAGAATATTGTTACCACTTTCTATGGACATCAATATTATTTACCTATAGCAGCATCGCTCATACTTCAGTACGTATAATTATTTTGAACGTACAGTAATGACTCGCGACAAATTAGTGTTTTTGCGTTATTGTAATTTTTTTTTTATTATTAAATATCAATAAATATATTAACAATATTTTTTTTAACAAACGTATTAACACTGAGATGTTTGTTTTTTGTTTGAGGGACCAAATATCCTCAAGGAATAAAATTATTTAAATGATCAATATCAAAACTAAGAAAAATTTGTTTTAATAAACAAAAATAATTGTCATTCAAAAATACAGTTACTTTAAAAAATAGATATTAAACATATTCATTTTAAATATGTTGTGACATATTGAATTTTTATTATTAATTACATTTTGAAGTTTTAAATACAAAATTAATTATTAATTTTATAGAAGTGAGTGTAATGTTTTGTATCTGTGGATATGATAATTTTGACTAAACACTCGTATGCAGTGCTATTAGGTACCAATAAGTAGGTACTTATTATATAATATATTATGTTGATAAGAAAAAAATACAGATTTTCTATCATTTACTGTGCATCTGCTTCGTGGACCATTGGAGGCTAAAAAAACGTACGTTTACAATTTTTTTTTTAATTTTACATATTTACAAAATTTACATATGTAGCAAAAAATTTGTCATAAATTAAATCTGGTATTTAAACATACGAAAACTATTTCGTAAGAGCATATTATGTATGTTCTGCTTAATTTATGTTTAAAATTATAAGACAAAATTAATTCAAAACAGTTCAAATAAAAACTGATGTTAATGCATATTATGATCTCAATTTTTTAAAAGGAATACATGATATTCTTAAGTATACACATATAATTGCACATTATGTTCATAGTATAAATCATTATACGATAGACAGTTTTTTTAAAACAAGAATATCAATAAGATCCATCTTTGAATTCAATTTATATATTATAAGTTGGTACCGCGATAAACATTTAAAGGAAAGGATGGTGATAGAGATGGAAAAAAGGATGATGGATGAAAGATTAAATTATTTGTGTACTCTCCAAGTTTGTATGTATATGTATGTATGTAATAATACATATTGTAATATAGCATACCTTAAGCAGCACGGGATACTGAATATGTTTAACAGAATGAATTTTCATCATCTGTGTCAAATATTCAGAATCATTAAAAGTAAGACACCTTCCTACCTCTATGACAGATTACGAGATTACAGTGGTCCCGTGATATTCACATGTATGCTACGCGACAAAGAGATCATCTACTTAGTAGGGGCTCTGCCCTTTTTCGCTATCGCGGCCCAACCCCCAGCGGCCGCTGCGCGGCTCATTTGTTTGCCGCTACGCGGCAGTTGCGAAATAACCTTATATAACTAAATTAATATCGTCAAATATACCATTTAGGACATTACGCAACATTTAAAAACTAAATATCTTTACGTGAAAACGTTAAAATCAAGTAATAAAACAATATTTTTATAGTAAAAATGCGGAAATTATAAAAAAAAATATTTTTGACAATGTTTTGAAAGAAATGCGTTATATGAAATGCGTACGTTTGAAATTACAAATATTGATAATTTGGATGTACATTCGAAATATCATTTAGAACAGTACACAACTGTTAAGACTGAATATCTTTTTATAATAATACAATAATAATGATAAATTATACATATAATTAAATAATGCGATTAAACGAATTACGAAAACATTACCTGTCATCTTTTTGCGTATTATTATGACATATTGAAAGCAATGTTGTCAGTATTCAAAATAGATACATATTCCGCAGATTTTTACGGTTAAAATTTATTCTGAATGTTTAAAATTCCTTTTTAAACAATAATATTGTCAATTTATGCAGAAAATACATTTTAAACGATTAATTTGTACTTTTACGAATCAATTAATTTTTTATTTTAAATAAAAATTTCGAATGCGAAAATTGTTTAAGGAAAAATTATTTCACTGGCGATCCGTTGAAGGACGAAAAAAGATGGCGTACAGTAATTATATTATAGATTCTCCACAGACATCATACCAGTGCCTTTGAAGGGAGTTATACATATGTACACATCAACCAAATATTGGAATGAATTGCCGCAGCACATTCGTACGGCAGCCTCACTGCAGAGCTTTAAAAAACGTTGCAGTGAATAGCTGTTAAGTACACAAAATTAACTAATAACAAAAGTAGTAATGCGTTCTTTGTTTTTTTTTTGTTTTTTTTTCTCAATTCTTTACTTTTTTTCCTATTTAGATATTTTCATAAATAATTTTATTTTTGTATTGTATTATTATTTTGTAAGGGGTGGTCAAGATATTCTATCATGGAGCTACTTATACGAGCTCTTTGTATACAGAACAAATAAAAAAATGCGGTTCGAAATTCGCAGGAAACGGCGAGGCAAACTAGCAAAAATTGTTTTGTCTCATCAAGATGAGCCCCGGCTCACAGATCCGCTGGCTTCGAAATACTTGATCATCATCCATTTTCGCCCGACCTTGCCCCTAGCGCTTTATATCTATTACTTAGGTTGAAAAATTATCTGAGAGAACAGAGATTTGAAGATGATGAAGCAGTAGTCACTGCAGTACAGGAACTTTTAGGGGCCCAGGATGAAGAGTTTTTGAAGAAAGGAATTTTAAGTTTAAAAGAAAGATATTCCATGTGTATTATGCAAAAAGGCGACTATATCGAAAAATAATATAATATTTAATTAAAGTTACCGGCAACATACTCATTCTCACTTTTTATTGAACGCTCCATCGTACATAAAACGAAATAAAACAATATTAAAATATTAAGAAATCATAAAACATTTGAATGAAGAATCACAGTGAAACCAAATATGTTATTGATACAACCAGACAATACCTGCTATCTTTTTTCTTCCACGCATGAAATTCAAAAAGGTTCTAAATTTAAACGCTTTCGAAATCCAACGACGTCATTCGCGCGCGAATCCATATTATTACTGCCCACGAATAGGGCCGTTCGTTGCGGCCACTCTGGGCCAAGTTCACGGCAAATGATTAGCGTCACAAGGTCACCTTCGTACCAAAAGAAAAAAAAAGATGGCGGCCGCAAACCACAGATGACAGGAGGGAAATTATACAATATTATACAAATATACATAACGTGGACTGCATTCTCGCATGATGTTTTGCACATGGACTTTTCAAACATAATTAGAGGTTACTGAAAAAAAGCACATGATTACATCGCTGCTGTTCACTTAAAAAGTGAATAAAAATGCAGATGTGTACACGGCAGCAAGAAAGGATGAGAAAAAGAGAAGACTGCTACAAAAAAAGGCAGAGCAACATGATGGATGATTTCATAAAATATAATGTAGACCAATGTAGATATACCACTACATAAATCTCGACTTTAATTATAATATTCATAAAAATATGTCGAAAAAAATCACTTCGCTTATATTATGAAACTATTACATTGGAAAAAATATGTTTTATACCTCGATCGACACATAGAATTCGTTAGAATTATAAAATACTTTTCGCCACATTGAATTTCAATTTAGGTAGGCATTCATGTTTTTTATTAATTTTCAATAGTTGATACAATATTTTCCTTGAGGTGGTTTGGACATATTGAAAGAATGAATGATAAACGACTGACTAAAAAAATATACATGGGTGTAAGAGATGGAGTGAATAGTAGGGGCCGCCCCAGAAAGGGATGGCATGACCATGTGAATGATATTTTGAAAGAAGGAAATATAAGAAGCTTGAATAATCGACGAGCATGTATGAGACGATGCATGGATGTAAAGGAAGCTAGGAATGTATGCAAAAATAGAGGAGTATGGCGCTCGGTTCTCTCTGCTTACCCCGTAAGGGATATGGCGTGATGGTATATATGTATGTATGTATGTATGATACAATATTTTGTTAAAATAATATTAAATCGTTTTATTTCAAGATAAACAAACTATATCACATGATCATTATCACTGTCATATTTAAACAACTTATTTAAAAATAAAATAATGCAATACATCTAGACACACCTCAAGAAATTCTTAATATAACGATTTATAAAAAAATTTCAAGAAAGCTTGTACGACGTGGAACTCTATCCTTCTCACAATAAAAACTCTTGCTTAGTAACGTTTGTTGTTAATTATGTACATATCAGTTGTCAGTAAAATCCAGAGTAGACACTGTCCGTACTAAAACCTTCCATCGAAACATTGAAATGAAAGTAGGTACTCAGAAGCATCGCTGGCAAAATTATTCGTGATAGAGTACGAAACACAGATCCAAAGTGTATGCGAAGTTGAGGATACCGTTTAATGGGATCGACAGACAAGAAGGTTCTGGAACGAACCCGTGTAAATAATGACAGACTCAAGAACCGTCAAAGTTGCTAGGGATAATGTTCCCCAAAAAAGGCAGACCTCCAGGACGCGTATTTACCTTTCAGTGTTGATTAGGAGGCAAGTACTGCTTCCTAATGAACACTGATGATATAATATAAATTTGTGTAGATTAATCTGTTAAAACAAAAACAACCATACACAAAAAAAGCCTCTAACACAGCCTTGTAACGCTCAATCAATATGCATGATAAAATTTATAAACCTGTGTTCAATAAAAAGACGCGTGCCTTGAATTGAACACGTATTAGCAGGAATAATTTGCGTTGCTAAACCGTGTACATTTGGAGAACACGTGCCTTGAATTCAATTTTTAAGTGCATTAGCGCTACAAACTAGTACCTAATTCGAGGCAGTACTTGCCTTCTTATCAACACAAGCCTAAAATAAGAGAAATTGGAAGTATATAATTAATAATTTCATCATGCATAAGTATCTAAAAATTAAATAAGAGGCATCTAATATCGAACCCGATTCGAAACCGGGACTTGTAGCTAACGAGACATACATATATCTAACAACTAAGCCAAGAAGTCAGTTAACGAATATAATAAATCTATACATCATGCTTAAAGATCAATTTAAAATAATCGCGATGGACTTTTTCGAGGACTTATTTAGTCGAAATACATAAGTGGCAGTTGGCACCTGCTCATCGAAACCTAAACAAAGCTGATTATTTATTTAAAAAAAACATTAACCGAAAATGACTGAGGGACACGCGAAACTTGGTCAAATTTTGCAAATAAAGAAAATCGAATATTCAGAGCACCTTGCCAGACCTCTCTCAATGATGCATTATATTTTTTATGACTAAAAAACATCTGAGATATTCAAACCCTTTCTAGGTCATTAGAGTGATACGATTTTAACAGATTATTTATTATATTATAAGGCATAGGTGTTTAAAGTTAATAATTGTCCTGTTATTCTCAAACTACATGCTTATAAAAAAAAATTGTAACCATATTTTGTCAAATTTTTATCTCAATAGAGACGAAGTTGGATTATTACAGGAGAATCAAGAAATCGGGCATCTGCACTCGGTTGGTTTACGTGATCACTTAAAGCGCTTGCGAAAAAAAAAATTCTTATCCAACTGTCGATTCGTTCAAGAGAATGAAATTCTCTTGAAGGAAGTGGCAGTTTAAATCCAAGATACGCGAGATTGTATGCAGGGGTCTACTTTTTTCACGGCTTTTCCAACTTTGAAGTCAAAAACCACCAACTTACTCAAATCCCATACAAAAAAAATAACGCATGAATCAACCAACCAACGTTTCTCCAAACGTTAACTTTTGACTTGTTATCTTGGCTAGGCCCTCTGGTGTTTAAAACTATTGATTTTGAATGGATGAATAATAAGTTATATAATGCAAATAAATTTGTACAAATCTCTGTTTTAATAAATTAAATATATTTGGTTGTAGTTTTTTCAGCCCAAAGATAATACGGATGCAAACATACCTAATATTGAAAAATGTTAAAAATGAACATCTTACGTATGAATTATAGAAAGAAAGAAATATTGTAAAAAAAATCAGTATTGTGAATTGACTTAAAAACGATCATCCTAATTATTGTAATATGTAATTTTGCTTGAACTATTAATTTATATACTCTTTTTTTTACATTTTATACTTGTATATTAAAATAACAGAGTTCTACGCTGTCTGAATCACTTAATCGAAAGTACATATACTTGAATAATTTTCATAAATATATTTTGTTGCTTTATTTTAATATTTTGTAGATATTTTACAAATGAAACAAAATACTTATATCTTCGCCAGTTTCATGATAGTGTACCTATATTTTAAGACAAACTTATGGTATAATAATATAACACGATTCTTTAATACTGCAGCCTTCCTTTGCTTCGAGATTCTTATTGTCATTAAAGGTAGAAAACCTGTTTATAATACATAATATACCTTACTATAGGTACCATACTGCAAATATATATGTACATACATACATGTCGATGCACGACCAATACATATATACAAAGGTACGTATAAATACTCAATTTAAGATCTTCCATCCTGATACTCGATTCAATTCAATGCTACACTGTATTCGCTTGTATACGATGAAATCTATTTTTTTAATTCATGTCATTTGCTTAAAAAACGAACTTGTTTTACCAACGCTCTACACTCTACATTATCTATGTACCTACCTATTTCATAGGGTCAAATCTATCTTTGCATATAATTTTATTTTATTTTATTAAAAAGGGTACATCAACAGACATCCAGCTTACAATTTTCATAAAAAGAAAACAATATTGGTTATTATTATGAGTGCTGGACGTCCAATTATGGATGCACACAAAATTACATGAGCTCATATTCAATCACACACGTAAGTTACACAAGTAAGAGTTACATAAATAAGAGAAAATTCGGTTACAAAATTAAGGAAAAAAATGAAGAAGAAAAAATAGTTACATAAGTTAAGCAAAAAAAACAAGTCATAGAAGTTACACAAGTTACATAAGTCGAAGTAAAAAAATAGGTAAATAAGAAGTTAATAAAAAGTTACATAAGTTAGAGAAAAAACAATTTCAAACAGATTACAATCAAATAGTGTATATACTGAATAGCGTATAGCAAATAGCACTGAGACCTTCTTAAAACAATACAACTAAATTTAAAACTAAAATTCCGATAAATTATGGCTATCGATTTTAATGTATTATCATTAACACATTCATTAACGTATATATATTAATGGAATTTTTGAAAAGGTAACATGGTAACTTGATACATTTTTAAACATTTAGTTTTTTTTAAAAAAAGAATGAATATATCCTTGAGACAAGTAAATATACATCCTCATCCATTCCTTAAACAAAGCATAAATGCTTGAGCTATAGATGCAGCGCGCTAACCACTGTGCCACCATCCATCTAAATGTCACGTGTAAAATATTTATTTTCTAATATTATGTAATGTCAATAATTTCAAGCCAGTATCAATCTAAATACCTACATGAATAATACACTTAATAATTTCACTGTTTGTGCCTTTAATAAATAAACAGTGAAATTGCACCGGCTTAGAATAGTGCTTCCACCCATTTCTATTATTGTTTTTGCGTGTCCCGTAAGATCCAGGTAGTCAAAATACAACAGGGGCAAAAATAACATCTCAAATAGTTCAACAATGAGGTTCACCATCCATTCTGAATGTAGTACCTACCTACCTTTTTAGGTGAGACTAGGCTGGTGTGTGGGTATAAACCCATGTGTTGCACTCCCTTTTTAAGGTGATGCAAACTCGCACACCTGCCGCTGGTTACCCCAGATTTTGGTGTATATGCCGTGATGGTATGAATGGAAAATTCTTTACCATCATATGTATAGTTTTAGATCAGGAATGTCAAAAAAATAAATCATACTTTTTAAATGGTATAATATTTTTCATTGATTCGTGAACCGTTGGCGAATGTCTTAAAGGACTTTTATTGCGACCATGGAAGGCTTTATTACCGCAGATCAAATCTGCCCTCGAAGCATGATCTCGGCCAAACACCAGTACTGATGAAGTATAAACTATAGTCTGGTCTGGACTGGTCCGGACTCTCTTTGGCTCAAATAACTGAAGCTCACTTTATCCATTCAAGGGTATAGATCATTAGCGGCATGTTGTTTACACGTAATGGCCACCTACAGACCAATAATATATAACATGCTTACATATAACTTTGTAAATTGTATTATCTATAGACACCTATTTACAAAACGGTTAATAATCTGTAATTGATCTACATAGAAACAAAAGCAACTGCGAACTACTGAAATTTGCATTTAGTCTTTCTCAATGAGTTTTAGAGATAGCAACGTAAAACAATTTTTAATGGCTGTTTTTTTAGTTTCTTTCCTTATTGAATATAGGTATGAAAAAGATTAATCTGGCACCTGGGAGTGGTTGCGAGTGCGCATCCCCTTTCTATAGGTAAAAATTGCAGATATTAGTATCATTTGTATCTTTGTAAGTCCTTTTTGTCCTCTTATATCATCCATCTGATTATTATGAAACTTGGTGATTTGTTCAGCGCACACCCGGTAAGGTTTCTAAAAAAATATTTTCTTCTTCTTCTTTTTTTTAGTTACGGTAAGTAGGTACCTACATATTTCATAAACGGACGGATTTAATAGGTACAAATTATATTGAAATAATGTTAAAAACTGCAATTTTCACCAATAAAGAAGATGCGCACTGGTAAACGCAACCACTCCCAGGTGTCAGACTTACTTTTTCATATCTATATTCAATTAGGAAGGAAATATAAAAAAAATCAGCATTTAATAATGAATTGTTTTTAGACGTTGTTATCTTTTAGACTAATATCCAAAGACCTTATATACTAAATTATAAGGTCTTTGCTAATATCATTAAGAAAGACTCATTGCAAATTTTCGTAGTATCTACGTAATTGCTTTTGTTTAAAAAAAACAAGTAAAAGGCAATATCAAAAAACCAGTCATTAATAAAATGATTCATCGAAAACGTTGCTATCTCTCGAATTATATCTTTCTACTCTCAATAATCTCAAAACGCAACTTTATCGCAAATCTTTATCCAAATAATACACATTTATAAATATCCAGCTCAATTGAGGTGAGATATTCACGAAAACGGTGCTATATAAATAACCAAAAAATATTTTTATTATCACACAAATATTAAATAATGAATGAAAATATTGCATCTCTGGGCTGGAAACACTGGTTAGTTGGAAGAAATTACGCAGGGTGCCATGAAGTGTTTGTATAATTATTAGTATATTATTTAGAATTTAATCAAATGATTTCAAATATTTGCTTAAATTTATTTATTTATTTTGATTAGGAAACAAAACAGGAATACAGAGAGGAAAGTATTATAATAAATATAAATAGAAGCATAAAACAATCTGTACACCCAATAACACTGTTTCACATACACAAAAAGTATTATAAACTAACTACAATAATACAAAACGAGTGGGTTGTGGCCAACGCTAAACTCCTCACTAACAAGTCATTCTATAAAGTATTCAAATTTTGTATGGAAAATTTCCAACATTTTTATGAAATGAGTTTGTTAAATTATTTTTTATTTAAATATTTTATTATGAAAACTTGATAACTCTTCAATGCCATTTTATGAAAATGATGTGCCTTTTTACGAATTTGAAATAAAAATTTCAAATTTTAAGTTTCCTGAGCTTGGGGTCACTTTGAAATATTTGACAGTTAAAAAAATTGAGAAGCACTATTCACATATCGTTCAAAATCTAATGGGATCTAATCGAGTATTAGATATACATATTTGCAAAATTTGAATAGAATCGAATGAGTACTTTAGTCTATGTATAATCGATAAAGTAAAATGAACACGCCGTACATAGCACATAGCACATAGCACACACACACACACAGATACATTGTGATGAAACTTTCAGAATACAATCTCAGCATGATACTAGTTGATAATCTGCAACAAAAAAATACCCTTAAAAATTGCGAAATCATAACTCCCCACTATATCACCTTGTGTTAGTGAGGAGTAAAAAAACATATTGAAAAAAATTAACAATCAATTTCAATTTTCCAAAAACAGCTTTAAACAAAGTAGGATATGGGGGGAAAATGCCATTATTGAAAAATGAGGGAAAATGCCATCATTGTTGTATGTCGCGTAAAACTCTTAATACATCATGACAATATTGTATATAGTTGGCATTGAATATAATCTACTTGCATAGCAAACTTAGAATTGTGTACATTTGTAGCACGCGGTAAAGTAGCGTTGCGTCTAAAGTTAGTTCTGCAATAGGGAACATGAAATAAATTGTTCACACGAACTGACCTTCCAGGCACATGGATGTTTATAAGATTTACCAGCTCCGGTGTAATTTTATGTAACATTAGATGGTCAAATAATGTTCTTCTACATTCAAGGGTTTCAAGATTATGATAATTAATAGATATCGAAGCGTAGATTGAGTTTTAAATTTAAAATTTTAAAAAACTTACATTGGACTCTTTCAATTCTTGAAATATGTATATTATAGTTAGGGAACTATATTTGAGTACAAAATTCAAGCACAACACATATACTTTCAATACACAAACATAAAATTTGGGTGATTTTTTTAATGGGTTATATGCAGCTAACACGTATTGTGATAAAGTTATATCCTTTTTTATCCTTTTTTCATAAAAAAATACAACGCTGAGTTAAAAGAACGTAAACTTTGTACGAAATAAAATTTCAATTGGGAATTAGCCCACCAATTTACTAGGTTAATAATATATTTTCGCTCCAAGCAAATTGATGATCAGTGTTATTTTTATTATTCTTTTCATTTTTTTCTCTTTGTAAATTTTTTTTTTTATATTTCTTACTCTTTTATGTTATTTTTTATCAATTTATTTCTCACTTCATTAGTACTGTACCAATTTAACTAAGAGACTTCACGTTGCTCGGGTTGGTTGGAAGAAATTGCCTTATGGCAGTAAACCTGCCTTTGTACACATGTACATAAATTATATAAATAAATAAATTATTTTGCTATTTTAAAAATCCATCAATAATCATCATAATAAGTTCGTTTAATAGGGAATTCACAATGAACTTTTAATTAACATTCGATAAAGTAGACTTTAGTACCGACCTGCTAATCTATAAGCTGTGTAGATACCTAGAAATACTAACAAGCTACATATAATATTATAAGACATCTCAATCTCATCTGACCCTCATAAAAGTCATGCATTTGTTAACCAATATAATAATTGCTTTTATAACTCAATAATACATTGTATTCAAACTGTGAGGCGTACAAATTTTAACTTTCAAAGTGGAATATCATGACGATAGTTAGGTAATATTTATGTATATTCATACTAAAACATCGGGATTTTCTGTAGCTAGTTTTTGTACTATTCGGTTTGGCCACGACTACAAAGGCCTTCTTTTCTACTTTTATTCCTTTTTCTTCTCCTTTATTTGAGTAGATACCTACCTAATATTATTTTTTATCTGTATCTCGAATTATGCCTCGATCGATTTCATTCACATAATAAAACTTATTCTATGGACATATTTATTTAATTATGCGATTTAAATGGTTGGTTCATTCCAATTATCAAAAGGGCATTCTCTTCAAACTAACACCAAGTCTCAAAAATAACTTCATACTGTAAAAACTCTTGCCCCATACACAAGTGTCCGCACTTCTAATGGGGCAATATTTTTGAATTATTGTTGTATTTAATTTTCAAATGTACTCTTGTATTTTGTAATGAAAAATAAATATTTAATAGTAGTAAAATAAATTAATTAAAAATTAAATGTAAACTAACAATAAAATGATTTATCATCTTCAAAATGTTTTTGAAATACTGTCTTCCAATATGGGTAAATTATAGTAATAAAATAGTACCTATCATCTTCAAAAAGCCAAAAAAATGATACCTAAGCTTAATATTCATATTGCTTTCTATACCACAGAACAGTTCGTTATCCACTAAGCATTAATCAATGTCAGTACTAACTGCGAATTATTATTACTGAACGTTGTTACATATAATATATTTCTCGATAATTTAGAGTGATCTATCGAATTGAGAAACTGTAAATAAACATTAAATTTTATTAACTACACGTAACTAACGCGTCCGAATTTTTATTATATTATGGACGCTAGTCTTTTTATGTCTTAATTTGATAAATTACATATCTAACGAAGAACGAAAGGACGGGAGAATGTTAAGGAGGCACCGCGAGTTCGAGAGGCGGACATCAAGTTTATAATTTTACTGTAAATGTTGTTTATAAACATATTTCTGAGCGGATTTTGATATGATTTGTCACAAAAAAGTGAAATCCTATATGTATTTTTTACACATTTATTTCTATGAAGTATTCCATTCATTCACTACTTTTTTGGTAAGTAAATGCTTAAAAAAGAAACATATGTACCTATGTAGAAGATATTTGACACAAGTACATTTAAATCGTCATATTTTTATTTTTTATTTTTTTTATTTTATTTTAAAAAGTGAATACACAATATTCTTTAATCGATTACACATATACATATATACATAAATTGTAAATATATATTAGTTACCCGATGGAAGGATTTTCATACGTGAATATCAAACCGATTCACCTTTGAGTTTAATTGTAATTGATAATCGCTATTAAGTTTTAAGAAGGGAGAGGAGAGGGGAGGGAAAGGAAGAAAGGATAACAGTCACTGTCTTATTGATTGTTATATAATACGAATTTCATTCTTATACAAATGTCTTTTCATGTGTAGAATGTCTATGTCTTTCGATATACTCTCCAAATTTGTATATGAAATAATACATCTGTATAAGGGAGCATTTTTACCGATGTTTGTATTACATTTATTTAAATAAAAATTTCCTTAAGTAACCATAAATTCATCAATGGTGAACGAAATTGGTCGTGTCAGGATTCGAATTCGATCTATTTATACGTTTTTATTAATATTTTTTTGTATATATTGTATTTTAGAAGAAGAAGAAGATTGTATTTTGAACACATGCAAAAATTATTTCTAATTTTTCGACTGCTAATACGTGATGGAATTCCATTGTCAATATTATAAAATTAGGTACTTAAAACATAAGTAATAACACGATTTTTTAACTTTATTCCACTAATTTAAAGTGCTGACCACTGACGCGTTTCGCTCAAAGAGCATCTACTGAATGGACATGCAAATATGTTCGTGATAAGATAAAAATATCATAATGAACACAAAAAGTACTATATGAACTACAAAGAATAAATTTAGTATACACCACATGTCATGCGCTTTTACGTTATTAATTTTGCTATTGTTTTGGTATCTATATTTCAAAATGTTTATTTCGTATTAAAAATTATTTTATTTATGTTTGTACTCTCTTAACTTTCATACCAAACAGCTTGCTTTCATGTTCACAATAAATATGTTCCCAATTTGTAATTCTAACGGAAAATTTATAATATTCGAGGCGATAAATAAACGTGTAGTAGCTATAGCTAGTAGGTAATTAATTAGAGACACAAGTACAATATTATATCTGTGCATTAGTTTTAGTGTCCTCATAATAATTTTATCATTTTTATTGGCATTAATTGCGTACTCCCATATTTAATTTGCTTATTATAATTTAAAAAAACTTTTTTAATGAAGCATTAAGAATTAAATCTACTAATGTTTTTTTATATCGAATTATTGGATCAATATCTTTGAACTCCTTCTCGTTTAATCATATCTTCAAATATAATTACCAGGTCTAAGCGTTAATTTTAATTTATTTTTTAACAATAGTCGCCTCTTTAGTCGTGAACATAAAATTTCACTGAAGTGATTGTGAAAACATTTTTTTTTTTACCTTTCATTCAACTCCTATATTTCGTATATATATTATCTTCCTCAGACGATCGTTATTCGTTATTCTCGTAAATTATACTCGTATAAAATGTATGTAACAAAAAAAGACATTTTTTCTCTAAAATTACTTATTGAGAAATAAAGTAAATAAATAAGTTCAGGTTCATTAAGTTTATTACATTTTTCTCCGCCAAAATGTTTCTCTTGACTGAACATAGGCCTTAAGTATATTTACAGTTCAATTAATTATATAAATAAAATAATACGAATTCATATTTTTCTTATTCGATCGTTAGTCAATTTATGTTTTTTTACATTAATACAAGAGAAACTCGATAATTTTCTTTTATTTATTTTTAGTGGAACTTAATATAACCTCTTTTTACTATCTTGTCTGCACACTGTTTCATAGAAGGTATAATAAATTTATTAATTCTCAGAAGAATATTTAAAATATGCAATCTATAGTTTGGCTGCCCATTCTACATCGCAAGCAATATATTGAAATTGAAATTGCCATTAGGCAATAAGCCCGCCAGTGTACTAATTATATGTACAAGAAGATTAAATAAATAAATAAATGAATAAATAAATAAATTAATTAATTAATTAAAAAATAAATAAATAAATATAAAATAAATAAATAAATAAATAAATAAATAAGTAAATAAATAAATAAATAAATAAATAAATAAATAAATAAATAAATAAATAAATAAATAAATAAATAAATAAATAAATAAATAAATAAATAAATAAATAAATAAATAAATAAATAAATAAATAAATAAATAAATAAATAAATAAATAAATTAATTAATTAATTAATTAATTAATTAATTAATTAATTAATTAATTAATTAATAAATAAATAAATATATTGTTATGGACGAAATAATGAAATAATAAAAACTAACATAGCGAATGTACCGTTTCCTATAGAAACTAAACACATCCATCTAATGGAAATTATTATCAAAGTTCGCGCGTAGATTCGCCTATACTTCTTTTGTTGCAGTTCCCATAGTAAAATGTTAAATAATCCATAATGATATAAGTGTAGAAAATATGGTTTTATACAATCTTATTACCTCAATAAGAGATTGCAGGAAACCTAATATTTACCATACGTGTTCAGCTTTTCTAACAACGCGTAATTTTATATCACTTAAAATTCCTTAACAGTTGTTAGGTTGACGGAGACATTATGTTTAGAGAAAATAATTCCATTATATTTATTATGCGTAGCGTGATGTACCTAATGTAAAATCAATTATAAAAATTATTGTAAAATATACAAATATAAATTTATTTCAGGATAATTTTAGATAAATATATTAGTTTGAAGGTATCTATTTGTATTAATAGAAATTTGTTAAGCTTTGATTTTATTTACTTAACGTGTGCGGACATACATAATTGCCACGACATTTGCCACAACCGAGTCTCCATGGTAACATCCCTGTACCATTTTTCGGCAGACACGAAGATGCTTATAATCTTGGACCTCTCCGCAATCGCGAGATACATCTTGTGAAACCTACATCAGTGTCTTCCATGTGCGGTAGGATATATAGTGCCCCGGTCCCAAAATCTCCCACATCTTGTTTCAACCTCCACTCCAGTTCAATCCAGTGTTCTTGCCTTGCCCTTTCTGGCGCCACTTGAAGGGGGATGTCATGGTTCCAGATAATTTTCTTGATTTTGATTATTAGATTCCTACCGATATAATAATAATAATAAGGAACACTTCCTTGCACCCTGCGCAAATGGCGAGTGTATTGCCATTAGGCAATTTCTTCCAACCAACCAGATTACAAAGTATGACAACATTGTATATGTACAACAGCAAATAAAAAAGAGTAAAAGAAATCAAAGAAAATACGTATAATACTTAAATACTATTAAAACAACAAAAAAAAATATATAATTCATAGCCAGAAAAGGGATATGGTAAGGACAGGAGAGGAAATCGGGATCAGGTGATCAAGGATAAATATTCCTTCTTTAGTTTTAATATCGCCACTGCGTAAATCTGTTATTTCAAAAGAACCATAATACGGCGATTGTATCAAATATACTTGTCAGTTCATTCACAATGATTCATTAAATAAAATCTTTATTTTAGAAATATTTTTTTTCGAGATAACCCGTATGCACCTATAATATATAGTCGATATACAAATGCTGTATATTAAGAGACTTGGTTAGCTAGCGGATAGGTGATTAACTCTGTGTTTTTATTGTCAACATTCCGGTTTGGTACAGATAAGTCTTCCTCTTGCTGTTAACTGCCTGTTGCTCGTTACTGCTCTTGTACCAGAACTCGTATTTCTTGTCCTGCCAATACTAAAATAGACTTGTGTATAAACTTTATTTTATTCTGCATCCTCGAGAAGTCCGTAAACTTTTTGTTTTATAACATCCAATCGATTGGTAGGTACATAGTTATAAGATTTAATAACTAATGACAAAATACAGGGTATCTTGAAAATACACAGAAATTTAACAAAACTATAATAATTTTACATATTAAAGAAATGATTAATTATAATTATTATTTTATTATTATAATATATAACATCACCCCGTGTCTCCGATTGAGGTAGATAAATAGACAATAGTTTAAAAAATCTGTATGAGGAAATCTGTATAAAAAAATCATGCACGCTTTTCTCTTTTTTAAGTTTCAAAAAAATCGAAGTTTAAAAATGCCTAACATGAAGTTTTAATAACATTTGTAACTATCCCGTATTATGTTTGCGATGCTCTTTTTTAGTGACACAAAATTTTTTTTTATTTAATTTGGAAAGAATATAATTATATCAACAACACCAAAGTATTTAACTAGTCTCTTTTCTATGTTATTTGAAATGAAAAATCGCGTCGGATATTGGATTGATGACATGTATAATGTCAAATATTAGGATCTGGTTGATCTATTTTGTGTGAGCTTATACCGCCTATGAGTTGTGAGTGAACAATTCTGTGACTGTGACTATTTAGTGCGGAACGGCAACTATCACCTGGTTTGTAATAACTATTAGTCACAAATAATTGTAAACAACTAGCTCTATGACAGGATTTCCTAGTTGGGCTACAGTAATCTACTTGTTTTTGTCATTGTAAATATTGATGTAATAAAATAAAACCTTGCATAAGTAAATAACACTGACCGGTATCAGTAAACAAAAGACCATCAAAATATGTCATTAATAAAAAGGCAATGAAAAAAAAAATTCATTATGATTTATTTATTTATTTGTCAGCAATATTGAGCAAACTGATTAAACATAAGCTTCATATACACTGTAGGTATTTTTTCTTAAGGTAGGTATTTTGTACAATTTTTTTTTAATTGTAAGTTGGTAGGTACTTTTAATGTAAATCAAAGAGTTAAAATTATATTATTATCTATCATATTGCAAAAGTTACTTGTCTATCTGTACCTAATGAACACTAATTAAATATTACAATTAGTTATAAAGTTAAATGAAAACTGTATCTAGATACTGTAATCATTTTTAATATCACTATATTATATAAATATATAACTGAAACATTCGTAAATTATACAGTGTCATTATCGTGTAAACATTATTTTATTGTTGTGCGTAATTAAATTTTATAGCGGTTAAGGAATTCAGCAATTTAACAAGCGCATACCTAGACAGTTAGTAGATAAACATAAAACCTGTCTATAAATATATTATATTTGTGTAATTATTATAACAACATTTACATCATTCTTACCCGTTGGTGAAATTTGCATATTTATGTATGAATTTGAACCTTGCAAAAATATATTTAATTAATGACCGATACAAAAGGCTTTTGATTACGTCCAACGTGTATTGATCATTATATAAAAATACCATCTTTAAGAATCTTGAGAAAAAAACAAATTATTAATTAATTATCTCGAAAAAGTTTGCTAAATTTATTTACCTCATTTTTTCCTGTGTTCTTCAAAACTACCTACCTACTTTATTTTCCCCATAAGCATAACGTAAAATATGTTTTATGGAATAATTAATACAATTGTGTATTCTCTGATAAATGTTTTTTTTCTGTTTCATATTAAAATGATTTTCCTTCTGTTTCCTATGAAATGATTTTCTTTCTAATTCTCATAAAAATGATAGGTATTTCTCCTTTTTCCTATAAAAATGGTATTCCTTCTGTTTCCTTTAAAAATAATATTCCTTCTGTTTCCTATAATTGCATCACTAATTTTTTCGTTGCTTTCTTACTTACTTTCCGTGTCCGGAACACCATCAAATTCGTAGCCCCCAATATTCAGCCACTCGGATTCCACCAGTGTTTGCAATCACTGTGCTTGGTGTGTGCATGTCGCTCCTATCATGGGACATGACAGTAGGTGCACGTTGTCCTGTCTGGCGCCACACTCGCAGATGTCTTCCTCTCTGTAACCCCATTTCTTGAGGTCACTGTAACAGCAGGAGACACCCGTTCTGAGCCTATTGAGCGCTCTCCATGTTGGATAAGGCAGGTTGTTTCCCACTGACACATCCTCCGCGGATGGTAGCTGCGTGCGTTCGACACTATCACGCCACAGTGACAGCCTTCGGGCCTTCTTCTCGTTGCTGTTATCAGTCTATTTATTGTTGTCGATTTATTTTTCTTTTACGGACCATTATTCTCTTGGACCAAGTACAAGATTGACTTTGCTAGTGAGAATTAATCGTATGTCAATACCCCCACATGTCATCAACATTGGCGTTACAACCCTGTGTGGGCCCCGGCATCCACCAGAATCCCTCTCCAGCCGTCCCTGTCTTTCACCGCTCTCCTCCAGTTTACTATTCCGATCGCAATTATGTATTTTTCTGTGTCATCCAGTCATCTTAGCTTGGGCCTGCCTCTACTTCTTCTGCCCTCTAGACCATAATAGCACCTCTTCTTTTGCCAGCATATTTGTAGCTACAGGTTAATTCTGTTTATATTATTATTAGTTAGGAGTGGGAAGTACACGTACACGCCCCCGCACTGCGACCATATTAATTTGATCTATTGTATACCTCCCCTTAGTGTTGTTATTTCCATATCAGTTCGGTTCTTTAAATAATGTCCCATATTTTGCAGACTAAGATGCCCCCCAAATCTTGGGATCATAGTATAAAATCTCCCAGGTGTCTGTGTCTGGATTAATTCTATAAATAATATTGGTTTATTTACAAAATCATATCCTTTAATTAGATTCTTTCTTGCATCTTGATAAAGCTGGTTTATAAGCCTTTCACAAAGAGATATGTAGGTAAGTACACATATATTTACATCAAATAATTAAAAAATAATTTAAAAAAAGTGTTTAATTTCCATATTCCTACCCCAAAGTTTTATAATTTTGCAAATAAATTCGCTGAAATAGTTTTGTCCACAGTAGGTACTTAGATAGAATAAATCATTCAATAGGTTATGAGGTTTATACTACAAAAGCAATAAAAATGAACTTATATAAAATCAAATAGCCGTATTTTAACATTCATTTAAGGTACCTCGTGAAGGAAATCCTGCTATCGCCAGTCAAAATCGCGCACAGCATATTATAATCTCAGAGAGCATTGTCAAAGCGACCCCATTATTAAATAGCGAATAGGCGGTCCCAGGTAGATACATGACGATAACGACCACGTCGCGTCGTGTGGTTCCTGAGACGGATAAGGCAACATGCGCCTATCATAGTATTGTCCTCATGGTTCCCTGACCCATACTCGACAATCGAATGTATCCGATATGGCTTTATGTGGTAACTCTATACATAGTTGTGTAAGTACATACTTATTATAAAATGCCTACTGCCTTGCATTATAATCTCAGTATTCGTAACCTCTATAAAATATATACAAAAAAAAATCGCCACGGATGAGTTATTTGATATGACCGGTATCGAAGCGACCGCTTCGTCGACAATACAGATGAAAACTATCACCCGTCAAGTTGTCATCCATCCTGAGAAAGAAAATTGCTTTGAGACTGGTCGTGCAAAATAACTCATTCGTGGTCAAATGTTAATCGTAAGTAAAAAAATGGTCAAATTGTGCTACAATGCCTTGCCTTGTTGAATTTAGGGGAATCGAATTACTGTTATTTGATTGAAATTAATGAAAGAGATAATATAATATCTAATAATAATGAACACTTCCTTGCACCCTGCGCAAATGGCGAGTTTATTGCCAGATATCGTAAGTAAGATGAAAATAAATGCTTAAAGGTAGTTTGACCACATAGAAAAAATGAGCGATGATCATCTGACAAAAAAGTATATAAGGCTGATAAAAGAGAAACGAAAAGAACAGATCGGCCAAGGAAAAGTTGGCACGATCACATACATAAATATAATTTAAAAAGAGCGTGTATGAGACGATTCATTGATGTGAATGAAGCGATAAATGTATGTCAAGAGAGAGAAGTCTAGCGATCGGTTCTCTCTGCCTACCCCAAATACGGAAATAGTGTGTTGATATGGATTGATTCAAAATGTGTAAGACGTATTATATTTAAAAGATTAAAACTATAAGACGTTTATTATTCATGCGCCGGAAGAAGTAATGAGAACAGAAGATAGTCAATATGCAAAATACCTGCTAATCATAGAATACTTATGTATGCATAAGATGTCATATCCATTTTTGTCAATTCAAGGATGAACCTAATAAGGACATATCAATAGCAATAATAATTCTGATCGTTCCAAGGACACTCTTGCTTTATCACACTCAGATCTCCACGTCAGGAAGAAATTTATTCTAATAGAAAACCCGTTCCTATTATGTAGAACTGTGATAATTAAATGTTGCTTATTACTATTAATTACAATAAACTAAACCACAAATGAGGTAAAATATACTTGTTTATAGAAACACTTAATAACTTTATTTTTGAAGCCATTTTAAATCTGCATATACCTAGGTATATATTTGTTTATATAAATATGAATTTTTACACTAAATACAACAGACCATTGATTCTTTTTTCTTCAAAAGTTGTCAATTCTTGGATGCGTTTTTTTTTTAAGAATGAATATATTCTTGTAACAAGTACATATAAATCCTCATACATTCCATAAAAAACGGATATCTATGGAAAACTAATCAGTTCTAAATTTATGGACTTAACACATCATCATCCTCATCAGCTTCACATCCCAAGGTGGGACCTGGCTTCCAAAAGAAGTCTTCGCCATTCTGATCTGTCGGCGGCTCCTTGTCTCCAATTGACCACGCCCAAAGAGTCCTGGTCCCCTTGGACGCAGTCCATCCATCTCAACTTGGGTCTCCCCCTATGCCTCACACCCTCTGGTCTATGGTGAAGGACTCTTCTGGCGGGTAGTTGCTCACTCTTTACAAATACCATAACGTCTATATCATCATAAAACTGGTACAGCTCGTGATTGTATCTGATTCTCCACACACCACCCTCACAGACAGCTCCGTAGATTTGCCGCTGGATCTACACACAGCAGGACGCCGCAGGACTTAACACATATGACAGCAATATAAAGTCAAGCTTACTTATAATTTGGGCTGTAGAGAGGACACAAAAAAAATAAGGCGTTCGCCATACATACAAAAACATGCCGACGAAACATATAGTGTGCACTACCTACATGATACCAGTTGGGAAATTGATTAATTTTTTTTAAGAAAATCGAATACCTATCTGGATTTATTGCGAAACGATGATGTTTCTATTATGACAATGGTTTATATTATTTTAATTTGTATAGTTTTTTTTTATATCGTGTATAATAATCAATTGCAAGTGTTACCCACGATAATTTAATATTTTTTTACAATATTTTGAAATGCCGTGTTAACATGTATGTATGTTTGAAGGTAAGTAGGTATTGACTTCTATCAGTATATTATTATTGTCAACCACTTTGACAAATGGTGAGGGTACCTGCATATTTTGCATCGTTCACTGACTTCATATTGTTTCTGTCTGTGAAGAGATATTAGTTAAAGGTAATCGCAAATATGATACCTACATTCGTTATTGCAATTATCTGAAATACCTACCTATTCGTTTTACTTTCTAAATTAAATGTGTCAAATCATTTTTCCATTGTGACACATCATTGCAATGTTTTCATACATGTGTATATAAATAAAATACATAGTATTATATTCGATAATGCTGTGATTTCTTATTTATATGTCGTGTCAGATCCCGTGGGCTGCGTTCACAATGAACCCCTAGTGCACTTAGTGACGCTCTTTGTCGTTCAGAATGACCGAAAACAGACGCCCTAAAGACACTCTGTCGCGTTCAGATTGAACGTCGAGTGTAGGTACGCTTCAAACGCTCTGAATAATCGTCGGGTGAAAAACGTTCTGACAAAAAAAAGTATTTGTTGACTTCTATTTTATCTGCGGTAAGATGACTTCTATTTATTTCTATGGTGTCTTTTATGTCAGTTGACATTATATCTCATGACTTCTTCTTCTTCTTCTTTCGTGTCAGCAACGCATTCAAATAATTTTCTGCCAGTGTCTAGCAACGTCAATAGCACAATCATTGCCCACCATAAGATCGTGCATGGTGCAGTTGACTGGACTTGAGGGGCAGCTGCACAAATGTGCGGTGGTCTGCTGCTCTCCACAGTCACATGTCGTTGGTAATCCCTGTTGCAGGAAGCCCCATGTAGACAGGTTATCCAACGTTCTCCCAATATGCGTTATGACAATATACATTCATGACAATATGCATTCACAAAGAGGTTAATTTAAGAAAAGTATCATTCGAAAGTTTCTAATATAAGGTTAGAGATCATTATTTACTCCACTGTCCAATTGTTGTCTTTCGATGAAAACATAATCTAAAAAGACACATGTATGATAAATGACATTCAAAACGCCCGATGCTGCGTTCAGATGGAAACGCCGCTCTGAAGCGTTCAGTGAGATTGGTGTGAAAAACGCCATAATCAGCAATTTCAGGTACATTCAACACTCGACGTCGAGTGTTGTATCTGAACACTACCCTGACATTGATGGTCACTTGATAGGAAGCGTTTCAACCTTGAGCGATCCAAAACCGTTTCCAAACCCTCTGCTGTCCTAAATTAACTATTATTTTTCTTAAACTCAAAAGTCTGTTTTTTCGGGAGGGCGAGTCTCTTGCGAGGCTAAACTTTAGCTTTCTCTCTATCGTTTTGAAGGTCTTCCGGGCCGATTTTATCCATTTAGTATCCCATCATGCCGAGCCTTCATGGAATCCTAGAGGGATACATTCTCTGTAGGTATATGTTGATATCAATACCGTCAATATTATCGTCCTCTTTCGAGGTGGAAGATGTGGTTTACATCTTCCACCTCAAAAATCTCCCGGGTTGTAGTGTTCCTTATATTATCGAATAGTAATAAGATTATAAAGAAATTTGTTTTGATTAAATTAATTCTAAGTTGTTTAACTAATTACAATAAAAATAGAACCTTCTTCCAATATATCTATGATTAGTTGTTTCAGAAATCCAGTATTGGTAATCCAATATATCTATGATTAGTTGTTGCAGAAATCCAGTATTGGTATTGGGACGAGAATATCCAACTCTCCCTCTATTAGATACTTTTAAGGTCTTCCTGATGGTCGACGATCCTCTGGTATTTCACGTGTTAGACCCCGTTCTCACTTGCCGTGTGTTAGGCACGACAATATGTCGTGTGATCTAGTGGAAATACATTTAAGACGGAGCTGTTCACACTTAACACGATAACGACAAGTGTGAACAGCTTCATTGAAAATGTATTGCCACTAGATCACGCGACATGTTTAGGTAACACACGACAAATGGGAACGAAGCCTTACAGATTTGAGTTCAGAATGAAACCGAAAAATATTTTTTTTTGTGTCTTTAATTTTTTTGACACAGACTATTGTGCTTTAACAATAGTGAAGGCTTTTTGTTAATAAAAGCAATTTGAAATGAAATGATTTATTTCAATTATTTACATATATGTATTTTACAATAAATAAAAAAGTAACTATATTTCTAAAAAGAATGATTCTAAACATACTATGTATGTACAAAGGTTCCTATTTTTAAATGTACTGCCTCACTAGACAGGTTTGTTCTGAGGGAATACTTTTTTAATTGTTTGTAAGGTTACATGTTTTATTTTATTTTTTATGTTATTTTATTCGTAAAACATACAGCATACATAATAATAATAAAAACAAACATGATACATTCAATTTCATGCCTAAGAAACATTTTTTCACTTATATTAAAATAAGTAATGCCTAAACGTATTTTTAATTTAATTTATTTATTATTATTTCTTTCCTATTTTTAAATGCAAAAGAATAAACAGAGATAATTAAACATAATCAGAAAAATATACCACTGTATATTACCTCTCAGTTATTTTGATGAAGTTTTATATATTTTTATATTGTTTTATATTTGTTCATTAATTAATTTTCCCTCTCTTCAATTTGATCAGAATACAAGTAATTATTTTCATATGAGTGTTAATGAACTCTAACATTTTTGCTTTTGTTCATTTCATTTTTTATCAGGACTCTTTTGTCTCAGACTAATTTGTCACGTCACACAAAAAAAAGAGTGACAGTACGTTCAGTTGAGCAAATTGTAATAATGAATAATTTATTATATGTAAATAAGCGAGATAATAAATAGGTGTTGGTATTGTAACAAGGGAAGTGGGTAACATAGTACCTACTTGTTATATTGAACAAGAGATCGGAGCTCATCATACAGTGGTTGGTTGGTGATACCTGCACTAGCAGCAGGTGAATAATTTTATGCTAAGTTTCCGTATATATGGGGCCACTGGAACAATATGCTATCGCTTAAATAGGGTGACTATGATTTTTATTACTTTTATATGTAATTATATATATATATATATATATATATATATATATATATATATATATATATATATATATATATATATATATATATATATATATATATATATATATATATATATATATATATATATATATATATATATATATATATATATATATATATATATATATATATATATATATATATATATATATATATATATATATATATATATATATATATATATATATATATATATATATATATATATATATATATATATATATATATATATATATATATATATATATATATATATATATATATATATATATTTATATATATATATATATATATATATATATATATATATATATATATATATATATATATATTATAATATTTTTATCTCGGTTTTCCCGTGTCAGTAGGTCTTGACTAAGACCATTTGTCTTCCGACGTTTCGCCTGAATATCACCAGGCATTTTCAAGGACTTAACGAAAAGCACGCGCGCGACACACGTCTACTCACACTGAAAGCTCACCGTCATTCAGTGTGAGTAGACGTGTGTCGCGCGCGTGCTTTTCGTTAAGTCCTTGAAAATGCCTGGTGATATTCAGGCGAAACGTCGGAAGACAAATGGTCTTAGTCAAGACCTACTGACACGGGAAAACCGAGATAAAAATATTATAACATATTTCACCCGTGAAAACATCAAATATAACTATATATAAATAGTAAGATATCCTTGTGAATTTATTCTGCTGCTTATAGAAAATGACAATTGGTTTGAATTTATAAGAATATCTTTATGAATTTGGAACAATGAGATTTTTTTGTTGATATTTTCAACAGTTGAAACTTTAAAATCTTGAAATACATTAATAGTTGGATAATCAAATCTCTTTTTTAATATAATTGTATTTATCATTTAGTGCAAATGGGATAATACACGTTTTATCTGTGTTCAATCTAAGTACATTACAATCGAACCAAGACTTTAAAACACTTATATCTGATTCAGCTGAGGCAATTAATTTCGTCCAGGTGTTATCTTTCAGTATAATGGCAGTGTCATCCTAATTTAATTTTATCCCATGAATATTATTTTCACTCAACGTTTAAAAATAAAAATAAAATACGACAAACAACAATCCTCCCCCCTCCTCCCCCTACACAAGCTTTGTCAGCTTTAAGAGGGAGGCGATGTTGTATAAGATTATGTTTTGTATATATTATATTGTTTTAATATATGTATTTTTTTTACTGTAATAAATAAATATTTCATATTCATATGTATGTTTAATATTTTATAATTTTAATGCTTTAACTAAAGGAATGTATCATTTGTACTTGATTTATTTACGGGACCTTACATTTTTCTTACATTATTTTCTCAAATAACTATTGTACTACGACCCTCAGTGCCATCTTACATAATTTTTATGGAATTTTCTAGATATGCCTACATATCTTTTTTGGTACGATATCCACAAAAAATAATATAAAGAAATAAAATCAAAGAAAACTATGCAATAAAATTAAAATAGTACCTACACCGTTTATATATTCAAACGACTGAGTCGACCTTCACAAGTTTTTCTTTTTTTTTAATCATTAATTATTATTTTTCATATTGTCACCCCACACACGACAATAATACATGATAGGGGCCACGGAAGTCCCTCTGCGACACGTGCGGAAGGTAAATATTGGCTAAAGATACGCGGGTTGACTGGATACTAATGGTGAGATACGGTCACAAATCAAATCAAGAACAATGAGGCACTTGTCCTGGGATTCACTCGGAGGTGTTGCTTTTGTAGCCCACTGTCGTTAAATATAATTATCATTCATTCATTCATACCATCACGGCACATCCCATGTAGGGGGTAACCAGCGACAGGTGTGCGGGTGTACATTACCTTACATAGGTACGTACGTCACATGCTTATATCCCGACACACCAAGTCCGTTTCACCTAATTTCCCACCGGATTTCAATTATTTTTCCCGCGTTTCTTTAAATTCCTCCTATAAACCCACCTCTCAAATGCTTCAGTATCTTGTTTTTTCTTTTTTTATTTATTCAATTAAAGATGGCACATAATAGTTGGGATGTCACAAGCCTATAGGCTATGAGTGAGTTTCAAATATGTAGGTTTCTTAAAATTCTAATATAAATATTAGGTATAAATAATTATAATAATTACACAAACTCACGCACATAATATATATATATATATATACAATTATTCACACATATATAACTAGCTGTTCACAATGCATAAATATGCTACATATTATTAATTTTATTTTAGCAAAAAGTTTTTGGGGAAAAATTCGGTAAATTCAAAAAGTGGAATCCTTTCTTTAAAACAACTCCTTCGATATCAACAATTCGGACCCATCACCAAAGTTCCAAGAAACATAGTTAAAATCACTATCAAATATTGTTCTATTTATTGCAAAAATCATAAATCAATTCAAAGCAATCCCCCAGCACCGCAGTTCTATGGCTGTTAAATATTTTAGGCATGCTTACTTTCAGTGAACTTTATGTAGATATTATTTTATTTATTTAATCATTTAAAGCTTATTACCCTTTACAAACATACACAAAAAACACACATCGGAAACAAAATCACAGAAAAGAATACAATACGTAAAAAAAGGAAACAACATAATGAAACAAAAAAAGTCAATAACATTATGAATTTTTTCATCTTTCCTTTCCTTTAAATTGTATACATAGTTATATCTGGTTGATTGGAAGAAATTTCCTAATGGCAATAAGCCCGCCAGTGTACAATATGTTTGTTTATATTATGCACAGAAAGATGAATAAATAAATAAATACTTACTCATTTTATTGCAAACCAGAAAATTACTCATTTTATTGCAAGGTATGTTTTTGTAAATGTTTCAATAAAGTGTCCTTATAGTGCTTAATATAATAGAAGAATACATCAGTCAGATAACCATACTCAATAATAATGTTAATAAATAAGTAATTTAATTTATTATTGTATGTTAAGTATCTGGATGGGTGAACTATTCCCATTTGAAGGCTTGATGATGCATTTGTTGCATATTTTTTTTTTGTTATATTAAATGAATTGCTAATTATTTTGAGGAAGTGTATAATGGTTATAATAATAATTGAGTGTTATTATTTGTAGAGCTTAATTGTTATTAAAATCAATAGTAAATCGGCCAGCGCCGTAAAAAAATTATGGTATATCCAAATCAATTATTTATTTAGTCACTCTTGCCGATAAAGGTATTTTTTTCATAACAACTTTGAATTATTTACGAAATATTTCGGTTTTATAACTGTCTATCAATCTTTCGAATGATTCAATAGAAAATCTCTGTCTATTTTTTTACTATACCTAAAAACATGCTTTTTCCCTTTGCATCATTCACACCACCAGCTTTGCTTTGAGTTTTGCAAAATCGTCCAAATTTCTTCCAACTTATCAATGTTTCCAGTCCGAAAAAGCAAAATTTGCTTGAAAAAAAAACTCCTGGGAATTTTCCAGGCCAATATTTCATGTGTCGTGAAAATTTCCGTTTATTATAAAACAATCGTTTCATTTACATGAGCACTTCGAACAATAATTCTTAGTATTGGCATTATAAATAAAATAAAAATAAATGCATATAGAATACAAAACGAAGAGTCTAGAGAATATATTTTTCTTGGAATATATAACGGCGACTATCAGTAGGTAGTGGATGTTAATGCAAATTTTCGATGGTTTATTGTATGATGTTATTTTAATTCGTGTTGAAGGAAGCAGACTGCACAAATATGATACAAGTATGTCACACATCCGCCGGACTTCATTCAAAACTAATCATCGATTCATATGACACCCTTCTATCACTAGGACTATGTAGTTGTCGTTCAATTTTCATACAGTCAAATTTGTTTCACAACACATACTGGTCTATTTGAATCATCGATTAAATTAGAGTTAAATTTACGAAGAAAAACAGCAATAAATAAGTTGAAAAAACAAGAGAACATGAATCATAGACAATATTTTCCAAGTTATACTTTTTGACAATTTTTTTAACAATGTATTTATTTCAAATCAATTGTGGTTTGAAAAAGTGATTTGTAATAAATAAAATTGAACCAACAGTAGTTTATACTATTAATTATCTAAAACACATTTTTTTTTAAATATGAGTATTGATTAATAAAAATCACAAAAATATCATTACCAATAATTTATCATATGTATAACAACTGATAGATTGATATACTTATTTCGAGTTGTCAATGTTTCCTTAAATTTATCAGTGGATGAAAACCTTTATATTATAATTTCAATAGCTTATTTTTCGCAATTTTTAGGAGTCTTAGGGCCCGCTCACATTGGATACGAATTTGGTCGTACGAATCGAGTGCGCGCTCTGGCTCGCTCACATTGGATACGAATTCGCATCGTACGTATACATACGATACTGGTCGAGTGCGCGCACTGGATACGGCTTTCTCCGATTTTTGATAAGAATTTGATCGTACGTCGACGTACGATGCTGGTCGTACAATTTTATTTATTTAAGATTTGGTACACAGATAACAAACAATACACATAAACATAATATCAATCATAATAAATCAACCGTGCATACAAAAATCCCACAAGGCACAGCCTCTCTGTGGGTTAGCTAATTTATTTATTTTTTTTAATTTTTGAGATAAAAATGAATATGTCCTTGTTAAACAAGTACATATACATGCTTGTGCTATAGGCGAACGAAATCGGTCGAAGCAGGATTCGAACTTGCGACCACTGGATTACTAGCCCAGCGCGCTAACAGCTCTGCCATCGACCCATCTAATTTTATTCCCATTTATTTATTTATTCATTTATTTAATATTTCTTCTCGGACAGCTAACAGGTACAATGTCAAATATTTATTTAACACGCACCCAATAACAAGTTGCCACATTCTGGAGACTTACGATATTAATCGTCTCACAGATCCAGACTGAAAACACAATTAAAAACTGTGCCTCCACCGGGAATCGAACCCGGGACCTTTGGATCAGCAGTCTGATATCCAACCAACTGAGCCACGAAGGCCGACAATTGTAATATAGACAAAATTATTTTGTTAATAACATATTCACTTCACAAAGCACAAAACAGCAGACAACCACACACATACACGTACACACCCTAGCACGTGCAAACGCACACGAACACACACATACACACACGTATACGCATGTCGGAATATACGCACGTCAACGTACGACTAACTCGCACCCAGTGTGAGCGCTCTCATAGTGCTCAAAGGATCGGGATTATTCGTGCGTTTTCGACGTTTTCGTACGTATTCGGACGACTGAATTTCGTACGAAAACGCATCCAATGTGAGCATGTCCATGATCGAACTCAGACGTCGTAACAATACGTGCGTATACGTACGACCACAGTTCGACTACGTACGACCACGTACGACCAACTCGTATCCAGTGTGAGCACTCTCATAGTACATCAAGTATCGGGATCGTTCGTGCATTTACGTACGTTTACGCACGAGCGAAATTCGTTCGAAAACGCATCCAATGTGAGCGAGGCCTTATCCGTGTATGACAATGAGGCGTAGTTATGATAAATTAGATAAATTATTCAATGTGCCGATGCGTCAGATATTTTTTTTACAATTGATCTTTAATTAAAGTGAACTCAAATTATGAATAAAGTTAGTATTGGCGTAAATTTACGTCGATGCTAAAAGCTTTTTAATAAGATACCTTAAGAATATAATAATCACAACAAAAGATGACCAAATACATACATCAAAGAAAAAAAAACTGAAAAGCAATCGTATAAGAAGACGTCCAAATGACAGGTAATAATTTATCAAGCTATAACTTTGGATGCTGAAAACTTTAAACAGACTTTGAAATTCTGATGGGCAGTGATTTCTGACACGTAAACATGAAATTGGTCATAAAAATTCAGCGAAAGGCTATAATGTTGTTTATTTGTTTATGTTGGAAAACCCAAAGCAAAATAATATTAACAAATTGGGGTCAAACTGAAAACAAAAATATCGAATAGGTTTTCAATTTAAAACGTAATAAAAAACATGTTTTATTTTTTGTTCATATTCTATGTTGAAGATACCGGTTAAATTAAGTATATTATGGACCAATATGCATCGATTTACCTCGTATGTTCTATTTTATTTTTTATGTTACTCCATGTTTATAAATTATAGTATTTGATTAATTAAATTTTTATTTTATTTTATATTATATTAACTTGAAATTATTTTTTAACAATGAATGTATTTGAATCAAAAGGTAATAATGCAATACATTGTTTCAGAAATAGTTCTTCTTTGGTTATTTAAAATTCTCTAGTGCCATATCAAATTTCCTCCATCAATTAATACTAGAAATAAGTCATTTATGAGGCAAATAATGTATTCTTAATGCAAAATTAATCAAAATAATAAAGGCATGATGATGGAAGCTTTGAAAGATGGAAGAAACCAGTAAATATCTATGTACCTACCTATCTGAATATAATACATTCAAATAAATTTACAGGTTTTCGAGTGTCTTACATATTATTTTTTAACATGAACTTTTATAAATTTGATTTATTATGGTATTTACGGTTTTAACATGAACTTTTATAACTTTGATTTTTGTGATATTTTAGGTTTTTAAACTTTGATTTTTTGTGGTATTTTAGGTCTTAACATGAACTTTTATAACATTGATTTTTTGTGGTATATAGGATATGACATGAACTTTAATAACTTTGATTTTTTGTGATATTTTAGGTTTTAACATGAACTTTTATAACTTTGATTTTTGTGGTATTGAGGTTTAATTTGACATCTTTGCTTGGATGTGTTGTGATATTTCATTAATAAAAAATCATTCATGAGATCACATCCAATAGAAGAGCGTAGTTCAATAACATTATCTCAAATAGGATACGATGTCCATAATTTATTTGTCGGATAATATATCATATTATTTATACTTTAGTAGGTACCAACGACACAGACTGTCTAGTTGTTGTCGATAAATTATATTATGTGATTCTTCTATTATAAGCAGAGGGTTAATAAACACATGATAGAAATATCCGCGGAGTACCTATTGTAAAGTCTTTCCGTACGAACGTAATATTTGTTTATATTGTGATGAATTATGCGAT
Organism: Molanna angustata; assembly: GCA_963576475.1. Lineage (NCBI taxonomy): Eukaryota > Metazoa > Arthropoda > Insecta > Trichoptera > Molannidae > Molanna > Molanna angustata. The sequence continues at coordinate 27,511,740 of OY754969.1, read as the reverse complement.
TAACTTAGTTTACTTTAAATATATTTTTATGGTAGAAACATATATAGTGTAATGGGTCTGAAAAATAAAATTTTCAAGAAGATAACAGATAATTTCGAAACGCGTAGTGACAAAAACAGCTGGTTTTTAGTTATACATTCTGTATCTTGATTGCACAAATATGTATTTTTATCAATCAAAATGTAGCAAACCTACAAAACAATAGTAGCTACAGATCTTCTAATCATTTGCTAATCTAATTCCGCAAATTTCCCAAGTTTTTCATACATAGGTAGATCTGGTAGATCATAGTGGATTTCATTGTTTTTTGCCATTTATTTAATACACAACATATACTTATTTGAATTTTTTTAAAATATTATCAACCAGGAAGACTTTTATATAAATGTTTTGAATACATGGAGAGAATTACAATATTTGTTTAAAAAAATCCAAAATGATGAAGCGCGATAAAATGATATGTATGTTAGTATACTTGAAAGCAATTACAGATAACTAATTGAAGTATACGTACCTACAGCATACATCAATCAATTAATTAATTATTCTCTTGTGGGTATGCATCAAACCATAGGCATAAAATAACCATTGAGTTTGGCATTGTAAAGTTTTCTGTAAGAATTCTCATTACATTGTTCGGTATTAACATGAAGCAATATATCGCAAACCCGCCAACCTTGAGAAGCGAGTCTTCGGTGGAGATATGGATGGGGTCGATCACCGATCCGTTGGAACATGGAACAGCCAAACAGAGAAAGCAACTTACAGAATCACACGTCAAAAATAACGCACGGTTAACTTATTTATACAAAAAAATATGTATCAATGGTAAAAAAAGAGAATAATGAGTCTACAGCTTTGTTGATTTTACAAAAAAAAATATAAGATATTTATTTTAAACGTAAATTAAATAAAAAAAAAAATAAATTTAGTTAAATAAAAAAAACGTTCTTTCGTTCACAGAGTTGAAATATTTATTAATTAAGTATTTATTCTATCGTTCATAAAGTGAAGTTCATATATAATGACTTGCTCACATAATGACTTTATTTTATTATAATTTATTAAAATTATATTTGGAAACCTTGTAGAAATTTATAATAAATAGAGAAAATTTAGTAAAAACTTCCTAAAAATTATATCCCAAATCTTTGATTTTTTCCACTTCATACATATTTAAAATAATATAAGACGTTTTTGGACTTAAAGAGTCCATCTTCAAATACTTTCGAAAAGTAAATCATCACAATGTATTTTGACCTTTAAAATATTAAACTGTCGCCTCTGAGATTTTGCCAACAAATAAAATATATTAATTTTAGAAAATATAAAAAGAACAATTTGTTGATCTATGGAAAATATCGTGTCTATGGACATTAGTCCGATTCCGATTGTTTATAGAAGGAACGGCATTTGTATCAGAAAGAATACAGGAGCATTGTATTTTGTTCTTGGAATGAATACCGTTTTTATGTTATATTTATTATTCAGCGTCAATTAAGACTTAGTTTAAAATTTGATATACGTATATTAAATACATAATTTTGCAGTTGCATCAATTCAGATGCGATTACCATACATGTAGGAACCTACGTTTTGTTCAATTTATACCTGTGCATCTTTTTATACAGGTTCTTTCATTGTACCCTTATGACCTTTTCAAAATCTCATATGATTGTCGTGCCAACCTCTTCGAGTTTACAAGTCTATACAATCTGATCTTCAGTTTTATACCTTATTTACATTCCTGTTTGTTTTGGCAGACGTTCCGTATAAATAAATAATAATTAAAGTATGTTATGTACCTACCACCACCTTCAAATTTAATTTATCTTCGTTGAATTTAAAATGCATAGGTATCTTGAAAAAGATGGCGTCTACAAATTATTCGTTTATTCTTTTAAATTGATGTATTGACAGAATGTATTTTGAGATTAATCATCATCTACGTCATGTTTAGATATTGACAGATTACAAGTAGGTAGGTTCCTTGCGAATAATTTTTTTTTTTGAAAAATCTAAGAATTACGTATTATTATCAATTTTAATATTATAAGTAGGTATCTAATTGCATTTATTTTCGTTATTCGTATGCTCCTACAAAAAGTGTATTTTTCCTTGTTTGCTCACAAATTAATGTCTTGTTCATAGAATTCATATATAATCTAAGGTAATGTTACAATTTTAAGATCTGCAGATTTTTTTTTTAAATGTATATGTACTTGTTAAGCAAGTACAAATACATCTTCCTACGTTCCCTAAAATAATAAAATAAATGCTTGTGCTATAGGTGAACGAAATCGGTCGAGGCAGGATTCGAACTCGCGACCACTGGATTAGTAGTCCAGCGCGCTAACCGCTCTGCCATCGACCCAAAATTTAAAAATTTCCGAAATGATTTTATTCCAACTGCCGATATATTCAAGAGGATTTATTTCTCCTAACATATCGACAGAGTAAAAAGCCAAGATAGTCAAGATTTGTATGCCTGGTCTATATTATTTACGGTTTTTTTTAACTTTGAAGTCAAAAAACACCAATTTAGAGGCTTCGCAGAATTTATGTTCCAAATATGGATTTTCTCAGAATTCGGAGTACAAAATTTAGTGTGTATGTGATAGTGTGTGTGCGTGTGAGTGTGCGTTACTATGTGTTTAACTGCCTATATTTCCGAAGTTTTTTAAAATATCTAAATAAGCCGAAACACCCCAACTAGGTAATATAATTTTCTATGAAAAATATGTACATTACTAGTACATCTCAAATTTTGTTAAACAATTTTCCAACTGTCATTCGTTCAAGAGAATGTAATTCTCTTGAAGGAAGAGGCAGTTTAAAGCCAAGACGCGTGTA